>JBBPJW010000034.1:0-88608 GCA_038088935.1 Pulveroboletus aff. viridisquamosus
GCCACGTTGCACCTCAGTCTTTCGTTCATACGAAACTGAGGTGAGGCCACTATACATTTTGTTACATTCATTAGCTGAACAGTACCTACAAGGTCTCCTTGTGTATAGGTTAGTTTAGAAGAATGTTTCAGTCTTTCGTTCATACCAAACTGAGGTTCTCCTTGTGTATAGTGTGATATCCTCTGCGTTGCACCTCTCTATATAATCTACCCTCTAGCTGCTATTCAGTGACTATTTCATGTGGCATAGCTACTATAGAGGTCTCTCTGTCGGAGACCAGGCCAAATGGCATACATAGATGGATCCACTTTTACCCATAGACACTTTATTTCCTTTTTCGGACTATCGCTACATTGACACGTCGCTCCTTCCCGCTACCTTCCAGTCCATTACTATTGACTGGAGGTGAGCTCACATTCATTACGTATAGTAGATATAACATACCCACAACACGTACAGGCTAACCGCCCGAACCTATAGTCCGGCGTACCCTTCCAACACTCTCAAATATTAATTTAGGATAGTGCTGACTGGAACAATTGGTTATTAAGGTCATGTGCATAAAACTTGAATTCAAAATTAAAACTGGCACCATATGTTCAAATAGTCAATTCCTTGCTATCACATCTTCTGGTGGACATATAACCATCAAGGTATCTTAGTGAATGATAATACCCATGTGGTCATTCTAGCAGATATGAAACTGTAAGACCTCAACATCAAATGGTATTTACTGGAGAGAGATGTTAGAATTGTTAGATTTCTACGCTCTACCAATTACATAAGCTAATACCTACATCGGACCATTAGTTACCTTAGGATACTTAGTGACTACAAGTATCCTGCAGTCCAACACAGCTACCAAAACCAATGCAAGCCCACACATCGTTTGCATGGGGTACACGGTGGACTCTGACCTGCACCCCCTCGGCACCACACCCGTACCTGTCCGCAACCCTACTAGAGAAACCGTCTTGTGAACTCATGGCAGCACACATCGGTGGACATGAGAGTCAGGCAGGCTAGTAACTTCAAGTATCTAGGGTCTCACAAAGCTGACTATGATAAATTAGACCACTTAACGTCAACTCACATTCTCACACCGAACCATCACTATCGGATAGTGCCTCACGACCAAGGTCCTACGTTTGCAAGATGTCATTGGGCACTATCGGCCATACGCTATCTCCTACATGTGCAGCTGCCGTCCGCGACATGCGCTACAGATCAGTATGTCTTGGAAGCACAGCATTTGTATGCTGCTGATCTGGCTCTCAGTTGCATGCCTCACTCTTCTGGTCTGGCACTTCTCTTAACATTCGATCAAGATGTTCAATATATTTGGACGTGCGTATGCTGTCTGATCGTCATTCAGGTTAGTTCCTCAACCTGTCTTTTCGGCGTCTACACTTTGCGGAATAGAAACCCCTTCAAGTGGAGATTTACTTGTTTCAACTTCGAGTGCACAGCTGGCTCAGTGGACTGTTGGCGGATGGCAATAACCCTTCTCTGCCCTGCAGCATGTGGCATCACTACGTCCAAGGTTACTTACAGATTATTGCAAGTTTGATCGATGGTAGAGACCAAAGGTGAGTCACCACCTTGTCGTTTGATCTGAGTGCTTAAAATCAGTGACTCTACTTAGCATATTAGGGTTTATCACCCACTGTGTGCTTATTGGTCTGACGATGTTAAGGTACCTCTCGTTCAAGACTGATCGGAACAGGAGCCCCCTTGTACTACTCGTGGTTCGCGATGGCAGCACGACAGCTTTTTGTGAACAGATATCACCAGAAATAGTCGGATAAGTCAGTTCAGCACTGGTTTGACAATTCAGTCATAGTCATGTCGGTGTTGGATGTACATGGTCTGGAGAAAACAAGAGCAGTTGCCCTTTTTTTGTGTGTTCTTTTTTCCCATTGAATTATATGGTGCTAATGCTTTACTTTTGCTTCTTTTTTTTTTCTACTCGCAATTCAGCTGGGTAGTGTCTTTCCTCAGCATCTCAGTGCGACGACATTAAGTTCAGTCTTTACCAGCCACATCACAAACACCTAGGCAGAGTAATTGAGCCTGGTAGGCGAGATCGAATTGTCCTCTAACCGGTGACTATTCGGCCTAGCCTGGCTCAAAGTATAGTAAATGCGGCCAGAAGATTTCATATGCGCCTCTTCGAGGCCGTGGATCATAAGTGTCACTTAGCTGGCTCTTTGCTACTGTGGGTTTCACGACCCGTCATTTTGGATGTCATATATTTATCAATGACACAAGGAACATCTAGATGTCACGAACTTCAAAGACCGTTCAACACTTGTCTGATGGTCTTGCGAGTTATGTATAACCTTTTAAGTACCCTGGAGTCTAGCAATGGTGCCATGATCCGGCCAAAATACTGTTGAAAGGGTCAGCCTAAGTGCATCTAGTAAGGATATTTACACGATGTGGTGAGCTGATTGCAGTCCGTTGTCGCTTGGTTATGTCTGCGATGGTTCTGTGAGTATTGATGCTACTGCCATTTCTCACCATTTGAGGGCTGTGAAAGGAACTTGATGCCAATGGAAATGCAGTGCATGACTAGCGGAACACACTCAGTCGTGCGAATAAACAACAGAGTTGGAAAAGGTAAACTATATTCGTATTTGAAAAGGAAATGAAATAACTGGCAATTTGACATATAGAATGTACTCGCGCCATGCGGTATCTGCGAGGTATTGAAACCCGACAGATCCGTGTGTATGCGGATTGTCCCTTTTGACACATGGATCGATGGCGACGGCGGTTACTACTGCGGGCGCGCTTGCTCGTCCAACACGCCGAATTACTGCTTCAACGACACAGGACTGAAGACCGTTCAACCTGTTCATATGGGACCAATAACGTCAAGCACAAGGGGTGCTACGCGTGAGGAAACCCGGGGTTACTCGCTCGGGTCGATGGTGATCTATTGAAGCGGTCCGAGCATCTGTTCCTTGTCCAGGTCGTTTCCCCCTCAGCTGGGCTTAGCGCAGAACCACTACTTGCACCGACCCTAGATATTCTCTTGGCCGATGCAAAACCCTTGCACGGCCGTCGATATCAGCCAACTGTCTCATATTACCCAGTACATCCTCCCGTCCCCAACTTCACTCAGTCCATTCAAGCTCTGATCCATAACCATATCGATGTGCACTTGGGTTATCATACGTATCCAACTCGACTGTCTCGCCATGCTAGTCATCATTCACACACCCGATTACTTGGCTATACCGACTATGTGTATATACTTTACATCAAGCTTCGAGTCCCACAATCGAGTCCCACCGGGCTGCTCACCCGGCTAGGAAACACTGGGTCCAAGAAAGTTTACGAAGTCTATGTCGTCGTGCTCAGCGAGTCCTGCAGTGGCCCACGATTGATCCATCCTCTGAGTAGTAGGCGCGGAGACCCCACCCCGATGGAGGTCGGGAACAAGGACAAAAAGTGACCCATGATGACAGTGTGGGACATACAATTGATCCCTGGATACGTCAGGTGTATCTATCTAGTAGCCAGGAGCGAGGCGTTTGGGATCGATGTCGATGCCGCTGCCGCTGCTGACCCCCATGAGTGTCAAGAAGCCAGCAGTCGAGCACGGACCATTCAATTGGACCAAGGGTATTTGCCCAGCTCTCTCTGGAATGACGTATAAATCTCCATTCTCGCTTATGACCCACAAGCCACGAATAAGGCCTGCGTTCCCGTCGGCTCAAGGCGTCCACATTTGCCAACTCTTGGATCGGGCTCGTCGAAGAGTAAATCTATGCCTGGCTGCCTTACAAGGACGGAAATGTCTCAGGCTGATGCGCAAACGAGATGAAGACATGTGTCCGAATATCCGACAGATGAACGAGGGGAGTGATGGTTCTCTTAGGGGGCATAAGAAAATAATGTAACGATGGATAAAGACGAGCTCTTTGCTGCGGGGAAGAATCTTGACTGTGTTCACCCAGACACTGGTCGACGCTTTGTCAAGTCATCCACCATTCCTCAGCTGGAGAAAATCTATCAAGGAACGAGAAGTACTTGGTAAACCCAGTGAACCTGCGCGGTGTTATTCCAGTTATGCTGGTCGCAAGCCCCATAGTATATGCTTGAATTACTGGTGCGGCGTTTGACGCCTCTTGCGGCGCGAGCTTCACTACGACAACCTGATGTCTGACGAAGCTCAATGCTAGGGATCTTGAAGTGGCTGTGGCAACAAATAGACCTTTCCTCAGCTCTTCTCTTGCTTTAATTCTGGTACAGAGCGACACCACAGTCAGCGTCATGAAACGGTTCCAAGTTCAAGCGGACACATCAAGACTGAACGGGGTCAAGCAAGGATATATCCCAGGATTTTCCCTCCAATGTGGAATCGCGCGGATTCAAAGGACGGGCCGTTGGAATAGACCGTGCGGTGGTAAGCAAAGGATACATTGAATTGCTGACTGAATATATCGCCTAAGGCGGCGCCACCGTCCTGAATGCACAGGTACTTATCAAGAGTGTGAGCGTCTAAACTCCGGTTCATGATGCGAACTATACGCATTTGGCCTTATCAGCCTGTAACCCTGTAGAGGTTGCAACGACCTTCCTGCTAGTCAGTGAGTGACTATTCATATCAAATTAAATATCCAAAACTCACTAGTGTGGGCGGACGGATCAGGTATTACAGCAGCGTGTGAGATCGCCGGTCGGGTGATGGTTCCTGCGCTAGCCCGAAGTAAGGATTACTTTCGAAGAGCCTGTGAACACGGCGCACCGTGTCTTCACGTCATCATACATGCCAGGCTACGATCTTGTCCAACCGTGCTCAGTAGCGGCTTTCATGGCATCACAGGAATGGTAGTCAGATACACTGCGCGAGCGCATGTCCGTGGTTCTGTAAGCCACCATGAGCATGCGTCAGTCTGCAAACACTAACCTCCGCCCTCATTGACTAACGGCAATAGCAATTTCACATAGTTCCCCTGTTTTTCCTTTGGAAATGCACCTTGGTTTACGAACTTGGATTTGCGGCAGTGATATGCCGAGTGGCGACCGGATGTCCCCATAAATATAAAGACAACCTGCACCCGACTGCTGGAGCCACTTCGCAACCCCGTCGGATTGCTCACACATATTTTTTGTTCATTTGCTATGGGTATGTCTTCCGTAGGGTCGATGTGGGGTCCCGGGTTGATAGGTAGGCAAGAAGGTCCAAGAGCACAGGTGATCACTGATTAGCTGTCTCTGTAGGTCTGACGGTCGGATTGACGTGTGTCAATCCTTCCGCTTATGATTCGTTTTGTCAACATGATTTATTTTATACTAGCTTGTATGGGGTTGAAACTGCTCAATTCATGTTTTACACGCAAGCATTTCCATCGGACACGCTCCAACTCAAAGCACTAGTAAATGTTTCTGGCTGTACAGTAGTCCTTGCTATCTGAATACCCCTTCTACAGGTGATGGCTGTCTTGTGTGTTCGCCCTCGTGGTCGCTCTATGACTGACTTTTAGGCAGTGTCTTCGACAGCATCCAGACATTTGCGGTATTATGGTTCTACTATCGTGTCTTAATCAAGTGTCGGTTGAATGCGTCGCCGAATTGTGCAACTTATCTTCCTCCGTAAGTCACTAGAAAAAGAAAAGTAATTCAAAAACTAAACTATTCCCTGAGCTGATATTACTGTTCACAATAGTTTTTCAACTGTGGGTGGCTGATTTACCTTGATTCGGGAAATACGTACTGAGTACACGAACTACACAAGTTCGGCGGTGGTCTTCTTGTAAGCAACCCACTCGTCGTGGATTGCATGAATGACAACATTCAAGTACTGGATTGTCTTTATAGTCCAAAGGTATTCTTATTCGACTGTCTTGGTTGACCATCAATCTCATGACCGCATGTTGCAATAGCTTCTACGCTCATCGAGTCTGGATAAGTAAGTGGACGTAAGATCTCATCTCATCACCGTTGACTTCTACCTTGTAGTCAGCGGTCAGAATCGAATCATTACATCCGCTGTGGTACGTTATGTACTGTTAGATACTACCCGAGGAGATTAGCTGACATTAAAGTGATAGCTTCTGTCCGCCCTTGCTCAACTGGGTGAGTAATCAAATACAATGTCTGGTATTCTTGACTCAATTATGCACCAGTGCTTGGATCAAGTTCGTACCTCTTTTTCCGTTACCTGCCTTGAATGACGACTGCCGCCGCTGCAGTGGCTATAATGGAGTTGTGGGTGAATAAGCAGCATACCACAGACTTCTATTGATGGTTTTTCAGAATCCGCACACCAGCATTCCAGGTTCTACTCGGCATCAAAGTAAAGTATAGTGTTATCAGACACCGGGTGCTTGACTCACGACCTGGGGCATTAGTTTCTACCATTGGCCGCAGTAGCAAGCGCTGTTTGCGATGCTATCATCACTGTGACTATCGTCTACTACCTGCGGCCGGCAAGGACAGGTGTAATTCGGTATTTCCTCTTTGTATTGCATTGGCGTCATGCATGACCCTCGACAGGCAAGGTAGCTATATCAAGAGGCTCAACGCTGTCTTCGTTAGAATGGGACTTCTTTCCCTGTAAGTCAGCGTGTAGATACCTGGAGTGCTGACACCATCTTTGCTTCTTTCTTCACAGTATCAACACGCTGGCAATGGTGATCCTGGTAAGCATATTGCCAGGGACTGCGCTCAAATTTGAACTGAAGTGGCGCCCAAGTACCTAATACGAGACAATGGAGCAACCCAGTCCTTAGCTGCTGCTCCAGGTATCATACTGAGCAAGAGTGAGCTAGTGGTCTTTCCGTGTGATTCATTCGCCAAGCTTATTGACCCTGTGTCAAACAGCATACGTGAACTCCATGCTTGGCACGTAAGTAGAGTTGATCTGGACGGTGTTGACTTGCAGAACCAAAGTTTCTAGGCTAAATGCTCGCAAGCCGATCCGGGAAGAACAGCAGGCCGAAGCTCGAAGTAGCATAGAGATCCCCACAATCCCTTCTATTCGATGAGATCAGAGTACTCTACCCCATTTGCATAAACTTGGCGTCGTGAATGTCTCCTTTAAACTGGGTTCTATTTGGTGTAAACTGTCGAATAAAGGGTCACTTGGTGGTATGCTGAAAATGCGAGGCAGACGATAAACGGATACAAATACTTTCACTCGTTCCGTCACGTGCGTAGATCAAGCTAGGAACTGATCTTGCACGTCGTCGCTGTCCAAAATGCTCCCCTCTGATCGTCTGCAGGGTGCAAAGCCACCTAGTCCCCGTAAGTCTACAGAATCCAGGACAGTTCCCATTGGCATTCATCCAGGCCGGTTGCTGCAGCGAGGTTAAGAAGCACCGATTTACCCGCAGATATCGACAATCATGCAGCCGAACCGGAACCATTTCTTAGTGGACATCCTATCTTGCCGGAAGATATGGGTGTGTTGAATTTTCCCGGTGCGATCAATTAAATGGCTTACACCCTCGCCTTCAGACATCTCCGATCTGACACAGGCTCAACTCTATGAAATGAATCAAGTAGGTATACTTGTTCCGCGTCGACTACGCTCGTGACAGCGCCATACAGAGGCTCCTTGAGGAAAGCATGGGGTCGGAACGTCCTTTAATCTCCCCGCCTCAACTCACGTCTGTATTGCGAGACGAATACTCCAGCTCCCCAAATTTTCTGCCTCAGATAGATACCCTGATCAACCAAGGGTATAGGATCATAATTCGTGTCAAGGGTTGGTACACCTTTGTCCACGACAAGATCAGATATCTCATTGCACATTTCTTTAGGCGATGGTGATTGCTTCTATCGAGGTGACTCTACTATACCTGTTATGATCTCGTTTCTGATACATTTCAGCTTTTTAGCGTTGGCATTTGCTCACATGGACCGCTTGATAAGATTTCCGGGGCACAATGCAGGAAATCAGTTAGGTGCAACCACGGATGTACTCGCGAGTGCCGGCTTCGACGATCTTGTCTACGGGCAACCATATGAGATCCTCCACAACTTGGTTCATGCAAGTCATACGAAAGCAAAGGAAGAGCTTTGGTACAGTTTTATGGACCCAATGAGTATGCTCACAATCGAGACGCGGTGACTGTCCGTCTCACCCGTTCCCGTTCCCCTAGCGTCCAACTATATCGTGATGTACATGCGTCTGCTGACTTCTGCCCAGATGCGTGTCGACAAACAATTCGCAGACTTTCTTTTCGACCCCGAGTCCCAGATGCAGACCTCTGTCGATGATTTCTGCAAGCGATTCGTGGAACCACTTGGAAAAGAAGCAGGTGAGTGTACATACATATCTTCCAGTGACGGACTACAGATTGCATGAAAAAAAGACCATGTTCAGGTGGCAGCCCTCGCCCAGGCGTTGAAAGTCCACGTTAAAGTCGCTTACTTGGATGGGCATGCCGCGAACGGCCAGGTCAACTTTGTCGATTTTTCAGAGGATGCATCGGGCGGTGCTGAGCCACTGGTTTTACTCTACCGGTGAGCGCTTTGTAGCATCGGTTCTGGTCTGCGTCATTTATGATCGTTGCCCAGCCCTGGTCATTATGATATCTTGCAGAGGCATGTTTGAAAGAATGATCGATGTCTCATGCGGAGAATTATCTACACATTCAGGACGTATCCCATGTAAGATATGCATACCAAAGGCGTTCTGGAGGATGGCGATGTGGTCTCCATACCGAGCTTGAATAGTGCTCGCCAATACCTTGAGCTAGGTAATGTCACACGGAATGCCTTGCACAACTCTATCCGGTACGGGCTAGGATGACTCGGGTCAACCACGCGTATAAACTTTCGGTGACCATTGCTGGATAGGTCTACATATGCTACCCCAATCGTTGAATCGCCGGAGGCGCTTGGTCATCGAGCAAGAAGTCGGTAGTACTTCCCTTCACATCTACCAAACCAAGACCTCATGGCAAGCGGTGACAACTGTTCCAGTTTGACGGGAAACCCATGAGGTGGCATGTGTCGAATTGGCGGCCATGAAACATGCTCACACGGTGAGATTGTCAGGTCGATAACGTACTGTGAATCAGTCCAGAATTTGTGAGATATCGTAACCGAGGGGGTTGCACAAGGCAACGACTGCCGTCGACGAACGCACGGGCGAAATCGTCGTCCGTCATGTAGGGCGAACCAACGAAATGAGTACCATTAGCACGACGAATTCTTTGTTGCTAGTTTCTTTTCCACCTGTATTGACTAGCATTGGGTAGCTTCCGTGACGCTGGGGGAGGTGAACTGTGAGGAACATCCAACCGGACGTGTTTCAAGCAAGCTGGCTAGTGACCGTTCTCCACGAAAACTGAACTCCTCGTTTCGTCTGCGCATACCCGCTCACCAGTCGGTGCAATCAGGTTCAGTAAAGCTGAGGGGCAAGCCTGTTCACCCATGGTTCGTGCAGCGGTCAGCGGTTGGGTCGCTTTGAACTCGTGACTTGGTCGAAAACCCAGCTGAGTTCGGCGATGCGATTTGGAAGTTTTCGTTTTCGATATCGCTACTTGCCCTCGAGGGCCCACATACCGGTCATGTCACCCAACTACGAAACTTGGTCAAAGGAAGAGCTCATTGCGCGTCTCACCGAGTTGGAGCAACGCGTCAAAGCGGGTCCCCATCGTCACGAGCATCCCTTCAAGCGCGGCACCTCTCCTAGTACCGGTGGTGGACGTTCGTTCCACTTCAAAAACCACCCCATTCGCAGGATCGCAGTCAAGTTCTGTTATTCGGGATGGGAGTATAACGGTTTGACGTATCAGACCGACCCTACCCCATTGCCGACCGTCGAGGAAGTACTCTTCCAGGCGTTTGCAAAAACGCGGTTGGTAGATGGAGAGGCCGGCCTGGATGGGTGCGGATGGGAGAGGTGTGGGAGGACCGACGTAGGTGTGAGCGCTGCTGGGCAAGTCATCTCGCTCTGGGTGAGGAGCGCACTCCCGGCGATCAACAACAGCACGGAGACACCTTTGCCATCAGATCCTGGTGGGTCATCATCGGATCGAGCAGGTTCACCAGCCATCGGATTGGACTCCGTCCCTGTCAGAATGCCAGATACCGACGACCAAGCACCCACGGAACTCCCGTCGTTTGACCTCGTCGACGAACCCCTTTCGAACTCTGCCGCTCCACCTCCGCGCACAGAGGAGCTGCACTACGTTTCCATCCTCAACCGCGTGCTCCCGCCGACCATTCGCGTTCTTGCGTGGTCCCCTGTATCCGCCGACTTCTCCGCCCGGTTCAGTTGCACACATCGACACTACAAGTACTTTTTCGTCGCGCATGACCTCGACGTCCCGCTCATGCAGCACGCTGCTGCTGCCCTCATTGGCGAACACGATTTTCGTAATCTATCCAAGCTAGACCCAGCGAAACAGATCACCAACTTTCGTCGTCGGATCACGACAGCCGATATCACCCCCGTCTCGGGACAAGGAGAGAACGCGATGTATGTGTTGGACCTCGTCGGTTCTGCGTTTCTGTATCACCAAGTACGACACATCGTAGCCATCTTGTTTCTCGTCGGCGCTGGGCTCGAACCTCCGTCGATCGTGCCCATGCTGATGAATGTCGATGGATCCGAACGTTTTCCCTCTGCCGACACCCCTCTCCCCATCATCGACCGAAAACCAGAATACCAAATGGCAGATGCGTTGCCGCTCTTGCTTTGGGACTGCACGTTTTCAGACTCGGATGTGCGGTGGCAATCGGGCAATGACGACAGTGGGGACAAGGGGGCAAGGACCAAAGGTGATCTATATCATCAGCTGCGTTCTGTGCATCAACGTTCCCTTGTCCACACCACGCTCGAAGCCCATTTCTTAGCAGCTACCGCTCAGTATCATCCACCACCTCCCCGGTATTTTCCATTCAGTGCGACAGGACTGACGTCGTCGACGATCCCACTACTCGCAAACAAGGAACATCCAATGCTTGATATGCCTCTGGGTGGCGGTACGTACAGAAGGGGCGCCAAATACGTTCCCGTAGTTTTACGGAAGAGGCTCGATCATGTTGAGGTTGCCAATGCACGCTGGCGGACTGGAAAAGGCAGTCACAGGATCGGAAGAGCGAATGCCGCACACAGTGGCACCGCTGACGACGAATAGCTGCTCCTACCCTTTCCGATGCGCAGTGAAAGAAAACTAATTACTGTTCGCTGATTACAAGAGAATAGGGAACAGTAAGGCTAAGCAAAATGTCGCCTGCAGACATCTAACAATCGTGTTGCAGTCGTGATGTGTCCTCCAATGCACTAGAGGGCTGTCTATTCTAATAGACTCTTGTTCAAGTAAACGTAGGCATCCTCGACGGCTGGGTTTCCAGAGAACTGCGCTGCGAGACGCTCATCTGTGCAGGGTCATTAAGACGTGAAGGACCGAAGTATCAACAGACTAACAAGTCCTGTCATTGTCAATGTGCTCAAAATGTTTGAGAGCCCATGTGGTTCCAGCGGCAGTTTCGTCTCGCCGTCTTTGTCTTTGCTCATTCTGACAAGCTATGGCCGTTACCCGTCAGAGCTGTGGTGACGAAACCCTACCTCGATTCTGCTCTTCTCCCTTGCGGCCGTCTCAAAGTCACCTTCCCTGATACCTTTGGCAACGCCATACCACAAGCGCCTACTTTCCCATTCACCTTGTTCACTGACTGGCACGACAGTGACTTCTTCCTTCAGAGTCGTAACATCATGGAACATGGCACCTGTTGACTTGTCCGTCGACGTGGTGTGCCACGTGCCTTGAATGATACGCTCAGAAGGGTGTGCGGGATGTGTGACTGTCGCTTTAAATGAATGTGAGGTTCCAGAGAAGTACCCTTTGCCCTTGTACTCAATCTAACACCTTACCATGAGCGTGTGAATACTCGGTAAGAACAGTGACCGCACCACAGACTGCCAGCCGTTCGATCCCTGGATGTAACTCGTGTCGACTAGCTCGATATATGGAGAGCCATACCAGAGACCATCAATGCGAAGACGTGGAAGGGTGATCAAATACTCCTCCTTCCCACCAGATGGCAGGGCGACCGTCAGGATAGCATGACCAACCTGTCTGACAATGATGCTTCCACCTGGCCACATGTGTCAGCCTGTTGTGCAAATGCACAAAAGGAACACAGCCGAATACGGACCGCTGAAGCTTGTCTTTTGGGCGTTATGTCCATTTAATACGACGCCTTTCGCATCATTTGCAATGTGATAGGCAGTAATAGGAGGATGGTGTGAGACCTGTTCAACAACTAGGGTAGTCTTGCCGCCGCGTTCCTTCGTCTCCGGCCAATAACCGTAGAACAATCTGGGACCGTCAGTTAACCCATCTCAACCATGGGAGCACACTTACTCTCCAAGTACAGGGTTCAGCGGCCTGGATCACGATCAAGCTCGGATCGGTATATTACTGGATGTGACTTACTTCTTCTCGGATCCCATCGATTCGTTACGTGAGGTATATTGGCCCTTGAGGGTACTCTAAGAGGGTCTGGCTGAGCGTCGGCAAGCGCAGGAACGCGGAAACAGCATTACAATGAACCATCGCAGCACGGCCAGCACACGGGCTTCTGCCGTCTTGCCGTCTGCGATCTTGGCAAATAACTCTGGACGTTCACACCAATAGGCTACAAAGCAAATCAACGAAGAGTACCACAATCACAAACGAGGAGACACACCGGGAAATTCAGTGAGCGACGTGGGTGACAGAATGAACGGAGGGGCTGTCATGGCCGATAGGTCTCCCGTGAATCCAGCGAGGCTGCGAGGATGCAAGAATTAGCGCAGTATACCACTCGCACGAGAACTTTGACTAACGATTTCAGGAAGGTTGTCCAGCTGCCCTTCTGCGCTGCGGGCACAGCCTATTGGGTCATGGATGGGCGTTGTAATTGGATGTTGGACATACGTGCGGATTTGCATTTATGTTGGTTACGGTCAGATCTACGGAAAACCCTGGATAGACTTGCCTCGCCAGCTTGCTCAGACATGTCGTTGGAATTATTGTGGAGGTGGGAGTGAACAGGCCAAAGTAGACGAAGGATGAAACATTTGAATATGCGGGACACCACACGCCAAACGCCAGGAGTCACGTGAATACATTGTTGCAGACCAGACCAGGCCGCGAAGAAATGGGATACACAATTATTGCGGTGAGGGCGAAATACTACAGACCGACACAGGACTACAACGCTTCTTCTGCAGAACGCCGCACCAGCCGTCGCACCTTCTTCCTGTAAGCTATCTCCGCCCGTGAGTCGCCATGATCTCGAGGGTATGCAGAGACATACCAGCCAGATCGGTGCGGACTTCCTTTGCTGCATCCACGTTGGCTGGGCTGTCCGTGTTAGGGGTGTCCGAAGACAAAAGCGAGATCACGCTGATGAGCTATGGTACGTAGCAATCAGCCTCCGCGATCACGACTCGAGGACGATCGTACAATGGTCTCGACCGTGTGAACGGGCATCCATCGTTCACCAGCATCTTCATAGCCATACTGGTCATCACCAGGTGCATGCTAGCGCAGACTTGATAAGTGCAGTTTGAACGACTCTATGTGACTCTCACCAAGATCGAAATGCAGACGACGCCATCTGGGTAGACTGCGTTGCCTTTGAGCGTCTAGATCGTTTTCTAGCTCCAAGATTACTCAACTATTCGGGTGCCACATCGGAGTGAGGAACCTCATTTTAGGAGGCAGCAAAGGGTACTCGGGCGGAAACGTTAATCGGGCCTTGAAGAAACCCCCCTCACTAGTCGAGAAAGAGTATTAGCAGCAGAACACGCCTGGCGATAGAAGTGGCATCACTAGAGAGTGTCGGGTGGCCTTGCGAAGAGATCAGCCAGATGGCTCAGCGCAATGGACCCAGAGGAATGACTCACCCGATAATCATGACTTCCCATTCATACAGATTGTTATCATCGACGAGTCCTTTTCTCACAACTCTGTCAGGAATCCGTTGAAGATCAACACCATCAAGGAACATTGCCCGTACCTGCGGAAAAGCCCTCTACAGGGCGCTTCGTGAGTTCTGTGAGCTGGCGGCGGAGAAGGAGGGAGTTGGATGACTGTGCCGCCTGTGAACGTGACATTGGAGGTGGACGAGAAAGCAATGAGCGAACCGCCTAAGCCACAGAGGAGTGTCCCCCGAGGTCAACGTGATCGTGCGAATCGTCGTTCTCTTCATATGATACCGTTCGCATGTACCATTCGTGTATCCTCCGCTACCGCTACTTGCAACGACATGCTCGGATTGGTGTTCTGCTGACCCTGGAGGGGTACGCCAAGGCTGCTCAGGCATCAACCCCCTCAGGTGTTTTCGTTGGCTGACCTCCAAGTTATGTGCGATGTTCAATGTCCAATGGGTATGGCCTCTCCCTGTCTCTCCGCGTTCACGCGCTCACGCCGTGATAGTGTGTTCTTGTCGTCCAAATGTACGGTAGACGTTCCGCTTTTCTCCGTCGCTGCGGTTCAATACGTCATGTGAGGGCCAGTGGGAGAAACCGCTTCAAGATGGGCAATAGCCATCTCGGCCTCTGCGTCAACGACGTGGGAACAACACAGGGCCGACTCTATGCTATCCAAGGCCATACAAACATTCCTGCGATGGGCTGGCCACTTGGCACCAACACGCTTGGTCCTCCACCTTCACATCAGACGCCACTGCCCGTCTGTCCTTCGTGAACAAGGATTTGCGTTTGCACCATGTCATTAGGTGATATCCGCCACGCGATGACTCCCGCGACTGCCGCTGTCGTTCGCAACTTGCACTATCAAAGTGGCATGTTTTGGATGCGTCGTGTTTTGCGTCGTGTTGATCTGGCTCCTAGTCGCATCTCTTACTTTTCTGATCTGGCACTGTCTTTTAACGTTTGATCAGGACATTCAATACATTTGGAGGTGCACATCTGACCAGGTCATCATTCAAGTTGGCCCGCTAATATCATCTTTTCGGGCGCTTATAGTATGCAGAATAAAAACCCTTTCAAGTGGATTTACCTCTTCCTTCGCTATGTTGTGATACTTGCAAGTGTGTGAGTGCACCACAGCGTATCTCGTATCCCCCTCATCGGGATAGCTGATTTCAATCAGGACGCACAATTGGTTGATCAGACAATTGGCAGATGGCAGTAACCACTCTCTCCTCTGCAATATTTGGATCAAGTATGCCCTCGCATTCCCACAGGTCCTTTCAAGCTTGCTCGAGGTCATTTTGGCTGCTCGCAGTAAGTCTGACGTGATTTCTCCATTGGGAGATGCGGTCCGATCGAACACGACCTATAGTACTTGCCCTATACAATCGGTCCAAATGGGTAGCTTTCTTGTTGTTCACTCTGATCTTGACGGAAGTTTCGGGGGCGGTGAGATCGCTAGCGTTGAATGAAAGCTTGATCTCGTACAATACGTGCCTTCTACCGCGAATGTCCAGGAGTGGCAGGATTCACAGGTAGGCCCTAGCTTCGTTATTTGTTGCAGGCGCTTATAATGTGCATCTCTGTTCAGCATATTAGTGTTCAGCATCCACTGCGCGTTTATCGGCCTGACGTTGTTCAAGTACATCTTTGTTTTCAGGGCAAGTGGGAACAAGATCCCCCTTGTGAGGCTCGTTGTTCGCGATGGTAGTGCGATGTATGCCACGATGTTCTGTGGGTAGATGTCACAGGCGACACGCGTTCGTCAGCTCAACACTAATCCGATGACCCAGCCTTGCTGGTATTATCGTTCATTGTTTGTCAGCCAGAGGACGAGCAAGGAATTGCCCTCTTCTTGTTTGTGTTCTTTATGTGTTATTGATTTACTTGTTACTGATGTTTGGCCATTCGCTTTGTCGCTTTTGTCCCGCAATTCAGTTGGGCCGTGTCCGTGTTCAGTGTCTCTGTATGGTCACATCTCGTCCTGGGGTTTACTCATGACATTTCACCCAGGGGTGTCGCGTGATACTAAGCATGGAGCGCTTTGCGAGAAGGGAAATATCAGTGGAATATTCCCTGGCGGTCTTCACCAGCCGACTGAGCATCGGAGTAATCGAGTCTGGTGGCCAAGATCGATCAGTCCTCTAACCTCGTTTCCCCGCTGACGGTTTGGCATAGCGTGACTAGAATGTCCTGTAAATATTCGTGTAGGATGTTACTGACTCGGGTGTACCTTTTTTCGTGTCCAGGTATCGCATGTACTACGAGGCCGGCTCTTAGCTCATTTCTGCTAGTCATACAAGATCGGCTTCGTCCGCACACATCAAACGTGGCGTGCAAACGCGTTCACAGAGACTGTCACCAAAGAAACTAGCGATGGCTCCGCACAGCGAGGGGAGCATGCCAAGAATGTGCGGCCTATGTATTAATATCGACCTGGAGGTCTTGCAAACTGACGGATGGCCCCCCAATGTGTAGTTGACAGCACCCAAAATGGTACTGACGCATTATCAAAGCGCTGATCCTACATGACTATGAGACAGCTCTTTACGGCTCGTTGCATCCACGGTTTCGCGGACCTGACTCTGGGAATGGTGATACAATTCGTGTGCTGGTCACAGCCCGTCTCGTGAAGTCTCCTTCCCATTACGTTCACAGTGGTCCTCGTGCCTTGAGGATAGATTCATGTCACCTTGCACGCGTCCGAGCTACGTTGGTGAGTAATTCAATGAACCTTGAAAACAGGTGGATCGACTTGTGCATGTCATAGGGCCACTCACGCTTCTAAACGCAGGGATGTCGCTCTCGAGGGTTCTCTTGATGGCACAACCTCCACCAGCGTTTTCTTCGGCTGATCTCCAAATTATGATGTCCGATAAGTATGTCACTCATTTCCCTATTATGTTCCTCCAAGTTCGTGTGCTTACGTTTGAACAGTAGCTTCTTCTTTGTCGCTAGAACGCATGACTCTTTTCTGCCACGGTACTTGAATGCTATCCTGCATCCAGTATCAATGGTTGAATACGTTGTTTGGGGCTTTACGACAGCGATCTTGGCGATGAACCTTGTCCCCATCAACGGACGTGAGAGCGCCATGGGGCTTACCTACTCCAGCTACGTCGGGTCACACGAAGCTAGCCGCGATAAGGTGGTTCACTTAACGCCAATATGCATGGCCCGACATTCTCACACCAGACGACCAATACCTGGGACCGTCCTTTACGTCCGGGATCTGTACTTCTGAGTTGTCGCCGGGGACGCGATAGCTTCTGTACATGCAGCTGCCGTTCATGGTGTGCACTGCTACAGTGGTATGTCTTGGAATTATAGTAACTTTGCACGTTGAATAAGCAAGCGTCACGCAGTGGTAACCGCTGTCGCCTTCGGGATCCACGCGCCATATGGGACCATCCGTGTGCACACGGATCTGACTGATTTGATGCCCCCGCAGACATCGTTTCGCGTGGTGTGTGCATTCTATGTGTCGAACAGGTAGTCTACATACGTATTACGTTTGATTTTCTTCACACAACTCAGTGGTCCTATCAGACACTGAGGTGAGCTAATTATACTAGGTGCGCTACGCCATTACTTATCTATCTGTGGATTCCAGCAACAGGTGTGTCGTGTCAATAAGCTGGTCAGACTGTCTATTGACTTGTAATTTCGTCCTATTCGCCACATTACCATACTTGGATACTTCTTCCAGTCTTGGATACACTACCGGTAGCCATGTACCCTTGTTACTACATTACATTCGATACTCACACATAGTAGGAATAGCTGTCCTTCATCTGGGTCTTCCGCCGATCGACCCTCCTCTGATGCCGTGTTCGGATTGATAATGGATGGGGGGTGTCACCACAGGTTAGCATTCCATGCAGGGTCTGGTGGGAGACTGCACTGCAACCTGTTCACCAGCGACCTTGGCGGTAAGCATCCGAGCTTTCTCTGCGTCAACGGGTGTGGGAACAACACAGGGTCAACTCTATTGCAACCACCTAGGGTCACTCAAAGATGTTCGGTCTACTAACGCTGATGTGCATGGTCCCGCACTCTCACACTGGACCACCAATACACACGACAGTACCTTGCGCCCAATATCTACACTTATAAGAATAAGATGTTAATCAGCGACACCGGTTATGCGACAGCTTCCACGCATGCAGCTGCCGTTCATGATGTGTACTGCCATAGCAGTATGTGTTAGCTTGATAGTAGTTTGTGTTGTGCTGATGCGATACCCAGTCGCATGTCTCACCTTTCTGGTCTGGCATTGCCTCCTAACATTTGATCAGGATGTTCAATATATCTGGACGTGAGCCCCTGGCCTGGTTCCCGTGTTAATGCACTGACAGTAGTATCATCATTTCGGCGCTTATAGTATGCGGAACAGGAATCCCTTCAAGTGGATGTACTTCTTCCTTCGCTACATTGTGGTAATTGCATGCGTGTGAGTGCCATGACATTCCCAATACCTGCTCCATCGAGGATTGTTGATCTTAGCTTAGGATCCACAATTGGCTAATCGGAGAGTTAGCAATTAGAAGTAGCCCCTCTCTACTTTGCGACGTGTGGTTTTACTATATCTCGGGCTTCACGCAGCTTCTTACAAGTTTGCTGGAGGTTATTTTGGCTACCCGCAGTGAGCATAGTGTGGTTTCTCTCGTGGAAGGTGCAGCCTGGTTGAGCAAAGGCTACAGTACTTGCATTATACAATCGGTCCAGAAGGATAGCTTTCCTGTTATTCGTTTTGATCTTGACGGAAGCCGCACAGACAGTGAGAACCTTGAAAGGACAGAAAAACGTCGGCTTTTACAGTACGTGCCTCCTTCTACGAATGAATGGGGCAGGCAAAAACCAATTGTGAGTTCTAGTTCCGCTGTTAGCTGCAAGTACATATAATATTGGTGTCTGCTCAGTATATTAATATTCAGCGTTCATTGCATGTTCATGGGCCTGACATTGTTCAAGTACTTCTTCGCTTTCAGGGACAGTCGTAAGGCTCCCCTCATAGCACTCATTGTTCGCGATGGCAGCATGATGTATGGTACTATATTTCGTGAGCAGATGTCACTGGCGACACTCGCATCCGTCAGTTCAATACTGACCTGGTCACCCAGTCACACTCGTATCTGTGTTGGTCGTACATGGTTTGGAAGAAACGCAATCGATTGCTCTTTTTTTGTTTGTCCTTTGTTTTCCGTCGGATTGATTGTTGCTGATGCTTTCGTTTGTGATACATTATTCACAGCTGGGTTGTGTCCCTCTTCAGTATCACAGTGTGTCCACATCGGTTTTGAAAGTGTGTTAATCATAGCATTTCGTCTAGGGATGTCGGATGATATCAGACATGGAGCGGTTCAGACGAAGGGAGGTATCGATAGAATACCCACTGGCAGTCTTTACCAGTCACCTCGCAATCGACGTAGTTGAGTCTAGTAGGGAGTGATCGAACCGTTCTCTGATCGATGGCTATCGTGGCTCAAGATATATAGTAAATATAGTGCTGATTACGGGCATGTCTCTTCGGGGCCGTGTATCAGTTGGTTGTTGGAGATCAGACTGTACACTTCGTTCGTCCTATTTGCTATACTCCTCGATTTTCGTATGGCTGCTTTCCTCCTATCATGTGTACATTTGATTGATTCAATATCATATGCGTAGACATCGTCCTCAATCACGATCACATTGATAATACAGGTTCTTGGGTTAATGCCGCCTCGCAGCACTGCTGCTGGTACCCGACCTATGGGTCATTGGACTCTGGAGGACGGGGGTGCGTCCAATCTATCTGACCCAGAACAAGAAAATATGGGCGTCAGAACGACCTGCTTCGGCGTGTCCCGTGTTCATCATGAATGCATGAATGAGCCTTTGTGAGTAATATTGATTACAACGCTCTTTCGATTACATAAGCTAGTACCTACATTAGAGGATGGTAAACTCCAGCGAGGAGATGGTCGAACCATTAGATACTTAGTGACTACGAGCATCCTGCAGTCCAACAAGTAGTAACAGTACAGATGACGGGGATTCACATTTACTCTATTCTACTCTCTCACATCATCATACTAAGCTCGATCAAACTACCATTCTGAACTTATATGCAACATCCAAGCCCAGTAAGTTTTCAAGAAGCACTATATGAATCGCACCATTCATGTCCGGGGAATCACAGAGCTACATGACGACGGACGCATTTCTCTAAATGGCGAGGTGCGTCGTCCTTGAATCTCGTTTGGAGACCTTGAAAAAAAAAAAAGGACGATAAGTGACCTACAGTGACGTTTCAACACAACCATAGTCATCGGACGGGTTGCCAATTTCCAAAAACAGTGTCAGAAGCACCCAAGGAATCTCGTACTGAAGCATAGTGCTGTTTCTTTCAGTCTACTCCGTGTGTTAAGTCGACTGGCGATGACTCTGGGGTCGATCAGCTTGGCTACTTTGATATACTTAAGCTCAACCCTCAGGGTAAGACCTTCGCTAGGTCGTGGGCATCATACCCTAGTGGCCCTGGGACACTGGACAGACCCTCTGGCGAATATTAATCAACTTCTGCTACCTCCTTTTAACACGAATTGCCATGGGGACTCTCCTCTCGCTCTCATCCTTAGCTACTCGCCCATCGACCTGTCGTCCCCACTCACCGCTTTCACCCCACACGCCACGTACTGCGCAAGCGTCATATGATCCAACCGTGCCTTGTCGTCGCGCATATCGTTCAGCAAAGGGTCAGTGCTCCATTGAACGATAGACTGAGAAATTAATTAATTAATAACATGGGCTGGACAAGTATCAGACTACACCGTAGGGATACCTATAGGTGAAACATATAATAAATAGCCTCGAAGAGATGCACCTGCCATCAGCACTGTCTCGTACTAGTCTGAATCGCACTGCGTTCAATAGTCACCGATTGAAAGATAGATCAATCACCCACCATACTCGGTTTCGTCGATCGTAAGGTAGCTGGTAAAAATCGTCTGGGGGTATCCTATCATTATCTTCCTTGCGAACCGCTCCATGTCTAATATCATCCGACATCCCTAGATAAAATGCTATGAATAAACACACTTCAAAGATTAAACGTAGTCATACTATCATGCTAAGCAGAGACGCGAGCCAGCTGGATTGTGAGTCAAAAAAGCAAAAGCAAAACATCAGCAACACTCGATTTGACAGAAAACAAAGAACAAACAAAAAAAGAGCAATCGATTGCGTTTCTTCCAGACCATGTACAACCAACACAGACAAGAGCGTGACTGGGTGACCAGGTCAGTATTGAGCTGACGGATGCGAGTGTCGCCAGTGACATCTACTTACGAAATATAGTACCATACATCATGCTACCATCGCGAACAACGAGTGTTATAAGGGGAGCCTTACGACACTCCCTATAAGTGAAGAAGTACTTGAACAATGTCAGGCCGATGAACACGCAATGAATGCTGAACACAAATATGCTGAAAAAACACTATTATAATACGCACTCACAGCAAATAGTGAACTAGAACTCACGTTTGATTCCTGCCATGCACGGTCATTCGTAGAAGGAGGCACGAATTAAAAAACACCGTGTCTTTATACGTCCCAAGCGTTCTCATCGTCTCCCCAGCTTCCGTCAACATCATAATGAACAGTAGGAAAGCTATCCACCTGGACCCATTGTATAGGGCAAGTACTGTAGCCTTTGCTCAACCGACGTGTATCTTCCATAGAAGAAATCAAACATGACTTACTGCGAGTACCCATAATAGTCTCGAGAAAACTTGTAAGAAGCTGTGTGAAGGCTGGGATATAGCTGGACCATATGGAGCAGAGCAGAGGGTGATCACTGCCATCTGCCAATCGTCCAATCAGCCAATTGTGTATTCTGTTGACACAAGTGATCTTCGATGAGGGTAGTATGGGAAACACTGGCGCACTCACAAACTTGCGAGTATCACGACATAACGAAGGAAGAAGTACATCCATTTCAAAAGGTTTTTGTTCTGCATGCTATAGGTGCCCGAAAAGATGATTGTCTGTGGGTTAACATGAATGGCGACCAGACCGGGTGCTCACGTCCAAATATATTGAACATCCATATCCAATGTTAGAAGACATTGCCAGATCAGAAGCGCGAGGCATGCGACTGGGTTTTGCATCAGCACAATATAAAATGCTTAATCCTGGGTCCTACCGCTATGGCAGCGCACGTCACGAACGGTAGCCGCGTGGACGGAAGCTATCGCGTAGCTCGTGTCATCGGGTAACATCATAGAAACGCAGATCCTGAACGCAAAAGATTGTCTTGAGTATTGGTTGTTTGAGGTGAGAATATGAGACCATGTATGCTGGTGTTAAGTGGACCAATTCATCACGGACAGTTCCGTGTGATCATACGTAGCTCGAGCAGGGTCAGCCCTCTCTTCCTCCCACGTCCATTGATGTAGACGAAGTTCATTGCTGAGATTGCTGTCGTAAAATTGTAAACAGTTTACGGCGTAATCTCCCACTGGCCCCTGCATGACGTTCTGATCCGTGGTAGCACGACAAATCTATGGTGACATCTGAGAATCGGAACAGTGAAGAGGGGGGGGGATCGTCTAACGTATACTTGAACGACAAAGAAAAATTTATTTACGGTGTAAGCGCGTGGACTTGGAGGAAGGCACCTGTGGGGGCTGACATCTAGTTTCGTCGAGCAAAAGTTTCAAAAGTCTCAGACGCACGACATATGGGTTAGATAATGGAACTAGCGGCCGAGTGGGATTCTGTCCACCCGCTGCGTGGATGAATAGTGTTCGGAGTGAGCTACTGTGCGAAGCCTCTTTAAGCTTGACCAATCGTCCATCCCACAACACATTAACGGGATTGTCTCTCATCCATCTTGAAATCTCGAAGGATATGTCTACTCAGAATCAATCAGTCATCCATTCAAGAGGACCCATAAAGCACCGGCTTACGGCAATATTTACAAAAATTCTTCGAAGTCAGTCACCAGGGCATTGAGGTTAGTGGGTAATTTGATCCTGGACACAAGGTGAGGGATGTAAAGTCTCAGTCAGAACGGAGAAACGACTGAGGATACTAGTAAACGATATGTAAGTGATGCGGAGCTAAAGAACGCTAATATGTTGGGTAGACACAGAAGATTAGAGCAGTCATAGTAAAACGGAACGCTGTGATATATGGAGACCACACCATAATCAATACAAGACTCAACTAATCCAATGCTCAGTTGGCTGATATAAGTATCTCTCTTGCGTAGCGCGCCATACTCGGCATCACCCGACACCCTAGACCGAATCTCATGAATAAATAAACACAGAGATACGGTCCAGTGAGGTGACCCAGCTAGGTGAGTTGCTCGCTCCTTCTCCGGGCGGTACTTAACCAACATTGATATGGCTATGAATGGGTCATCAGGTCAGTACTGAGCTGACGGATGCGAGTGTCGCCAGTGAAGCATACATCGTGCGGACATCATGAACAACAAGTAATACAAGGGAAGTCCTGTTCTGACCTGCCTTGGAGGTGAAGATGTACCAGAACAACATCAGACATTGAAGGACACCACCCGGTTCGGGCTTCTGAGGGCGTGTTCCCGAGCCTTGCACATCGTCACGGACATGCGAGCACGGTGACTGTCTACACTTGCAGCAAAACGGCAGTGTTGAAAGGGATGTTGTGCAGAGGTTAAGTGAACTATGAGAACCTCAGTAGATGTCAAGCTACTGAGGAACATAAACTAGAAAATGGTACGAAAGTGTACGCACTAAGCTTATGTAAATATTGCCATTAGTGAAAATCTATTGGGTGCCGGTCAAGTTTACAACAGGGTAGCCCGGCGGACGTCTATGCTTCTATGAGGAAGTGTTTCGAACTCATGAATAGACCACCGATAGCTGCGTTATCAAGGACGGTGATATCATCAAAGTCAACGGCGCCAGCAGAGGACCAAAGCGAACAGAGAAATGAACGCATGTAAGATGAGAGCTGTAGACTTGTTCGATAGTCATTCTAAGCATGTAGCGGATGTTCAGTGCCGTTGTAAGCCGAGGAAGACAGGGAATGGACAACCAAAACGGAGTTTTCCTTGCCTAACACCTCTGTTCCGAACTCTTCAGCTGATGTTTCTGGGATATCTAGGAGATCTTCGAGAATGTTGATCGTAGTCCTCTGCTCTCCGTGACACTCCCAATTGCCATTATGACGAGGCAGGCATTAGGATGGGCGAGAATGAATGGCTTGATCATCACCCGGAGTTGGAGAAAGACTATGGTGCTTATCCCTTGTCCGTTGAGTTATCTGTGCATATTCATCCTGGAAAGTGACATCTGTGTGATTTCTCTTTATACGGGTGTGTATCTGACCTACCATCGTTGGGGAGACCACTTTCACGTCCCATTTTATGCCACTCCCCGACATCTTGCTCTAATTGTCGCGGATTTCTCGCCAAGATAACGAAATCCTCGCAGTACAATCAACACGAGGTCACCCGCATTGATACTCGCGAGGTCGTAAGCGATGATGCTTCGGTTGCGGCGGCCGTGGGATGGTGTGTCGGAGGGTCCAGCACGGGGACCGACTCACCTATATCACACACATCATGAATACGTCGTAATCCAACGTGGAGCAAGCAGAAACTCACCAAGAATCAGGACGTCAGGGTTCCATGACCATGCCCTCGTGAGTGCCACCCATCGGTATAAGCATCAATGATCAGGCGACAGCGAGGGGCGGAAGCCCATGAAACGGGCAATAGAAGTGGGCAGAAGGCATTGTAGCTCGTCAATGTGGCTCAGATGACCGTAATGATGGTGCGGTGGGTGAGATTCAGAGACGAACTAGTATAATGAAGCAGAAACCTTGAGAAAACGTAGGTCCTTAACTACCCTATGCCAAGTAGTCACCAAGCCAATTAGACTAGGGGGTAGGTCGACTTCCAGACTCAATTTCTTCGATGCTCGGTTGGCTAGAGGAGATTATCTGGGGATATGCTATCAATATCTCCCTTCTTGCAAACCGCTCCATGCTTACACCCCTAAGAAAAATGTCATTAGTGAACCACGAGACTAGACGCGGTCGTACAGAGATACTAAACAAGGACACGACCCAGCTGCATCGCTGGAAATATCAGACGATCAGTCATCAGCAACACGTAATTGATTCCAGACAGAACACAGACAAGAGGGGAACAATTCTTTGCTCATTTCCTGAGTGACATATAATTAACACGAGCACGAGTATGACTGGGTCACCGGATCAGTGCTGAGCTAATATATGCAGTGGGGTCGTGTACTCACGAGACATTGTAGCATACATTGTGCCGCCATCGCGAACAACGAGTGATACAAGGGGAGACCTCACACTCTCCCCGAAAACAGAGGTGTACTTGAACAACGTCAGGCCAATAAGCAAAGATGGATGCTGAGTGCTAATGTCAAAGGAGCTAGGACTTACGTTTGATTCCTACCACTTCTGGTTATTTAGAAGAAGACACGTATCATAAAGGCCGCAGTTTTCCGCAACGTTAGCCTTCTCGTCGTCGTCGCAACATCCGTTAAGGTCGAAATACTAAGCTTACTGCGAAAGACCAAAATAACCTGAATGAATCTCGTGAGAGCATGCCTGAAAGCCAATATGTGGCTACACCATACCCTGCAGAGGAGAGGAGAGCTACCACTATCTGCCAATTGTCCGATCAGTCGATTGTAGATTCTAAGTTGAAATCGATTCTCTTTGGCTAGGTGGGCATGGGATGTATTGTTGTGCACCCACACACATGGGAACACCACAACATAGCGAAGAATTTCTATATTGCACCCTGTAAGTGATGAGGAGACGGTGTCAGTGGGAGACAACTCAAATGGCAGCCAGATCGACTGCTCACGTTCAAATATATTGAACTTTCTGATTAAACGTCAAGAAACAGTGCCAGACTAGAAATGTGAGAGATCCAGCTGGAGGTCAGCACCAACACAATGCAAGTCGCCACAACCCTAAAGGGTACCACTGTGGTAGCGCAGGTCGCGAAGGGCGACCATTTACGCAGGAACTATCGGATAGCCACACCTTAGAAATACAAAGTCCTGGACGTAAGAGACTGTCCGGGATATTGGTCGTGCGATGTGAGGGCGTGGGCTAAACAAGGTGGTGTTCAGTGGTCCAACTCATCACAGACAGCTTTTGTGTAACCCTAGTAGCTGCCATAGAGTCAGCCCTGTGTCACTCCCACGCCTGCTGACGCTAACATAGGGCTGTCGTAAAATCTGAAACAACTTATTCACTCGTCGTTAAGTTGTACATTTGAGCGACAAGTAGAAAACCAGGGCATCGGGATCCTGTGTTCTCACTCTCGCAAGTGCCACTCGTTGGTATAGACACGGTTGAGCAGGCGACAGGGAGAATGGGCAACGAATACACTTCCGCCGCTGCACACCCCGCGCCCCCAATTTCACTGGCAGCATTCGTGCACCCTCTTCCGCTACGCTTTGCTTCTCCCTTATGCCCCTTTCATTATATACATCCGTACATCCTTTCTTTACACGTACACGGTCCAGTGCATGTAGCCTATGCAAGAGAATGGCGAGCCCGCTTTCGTTCCAACTCGTGGTCTCATAACATGCCCGGCTCAGAGCCTCCCATCTTTGACCGCCGTGCTGCGCTCCTCATTGTCCTCATCGTTGCCCTCGTCCCCACCCGAACCACCAGACTAGAGGGCAGGTTGACCTCAAAACTCGATTACTCCAATGTTCAATTGGCTGGTGAATATCACCTGAGAGTACTCCCGTCTTGCATAGCGCTCCATGCTTAGTATCATCCAACATCCCTGGGAAGAATGTCATGAACGAACCCCCAAGACCAAGACTGAATGTGGTCGTACAGAGACACTATACATAGGTATGGCCCAGCTGAAAAAGGAAGCAAAGCAGCAATAGATAAATCAACGAGAAACAAGGAACACAGACAAAAAGAGAGTGACTGCTCCCTCGTTCTCCGGGCGACATATAATAAACAATAATACCAGTATGACTTGGTCATCAGATTGGTATTGATTGAGGGATGCACCAGTGACATCTACTCACGAAACATCGTAGCATACCTCATACTGCCATCACGAGCAATGAGTGTCATCAGGAGAGTCCTGTTGCCACTCGCCCTAAAAACGATGTGCTTGAGCAATGTCAGGCCAATGAACATGCAATGGACGCCGAACGTTAGTGTGCTGAGTAGACATGATGATTATATGCACTCGTGGCAAACAACAAAGATAGGACTCACCCTTGAACCCTGCCAGCCCCCGTCGTTCGTATCAAAAGGTACGTATCGTGAAAGACCACGCCTTCATATAACACTACAGTCCTCACTGTTCCTGAAATTTCAGTCAAGATCAAAACGGATAGCACCAAAGCCATCCATCTGGACCGATTGTACAGGGCAAGTACCGTTAGGATTTTTTCAGCTGAACTACATCTCCAGACAGAGATATCACATCAGACTTACTGCGAGCAGCCAAAACAACCTCGAGCAGACTTATAAGAAACTGTGTAAAAGTAAAGCAATAGTTGGACCACATGTTGCAGAGACGGAGAGGGTTGCTGCCGTCTGCCAACTGTCCGATCAGTCAATTATGCATGCCAAATTGAAACCAATGACCCCCAGTGAGGTGGATATAGTATGTGCTGTTGTGTACTTACACGAATGCGAGTATCACAACATAGCCAAGGAGGAGATGTATCCGTTTAAGAGGGTTTTTATTGAACCTCCTGGTCAAATGTTAAGAGGGAGACGCGACTGGGGATCACATCAGTACAGTGCATCACACCTCTAAAACATACCGCTATGATAGCATACCTCACGAACGGCCGCTGCATACGTTGGAGATATCGCAGAAGTGGTGTTACCTGGTAACATCCCAGAATGTAGAATCTTGGACGCAAGAGACTGTCCTAGGAGCTAGTTGTTCGACTCAAGTGTGAGGACTTGGGACGGGACAAACTAGTGTTGAGCCCATCAACGACAGCTTTTCCGGGTAACCCTAGGTAGTCAGTCTTGTGTCGCTCCCATGCTAGCTGATAAGTTCATCAAGATCGGTGTCGTAAAGGCCCAAGCACACTCAGCCAATCTGTATAGGACCCTCGATGGCACCCCAGATGTGGCACATTCAAGGAGGAGACTATGTACACAGGTATTCGTATGGAGTTGGGGGGATGTAATAGGGATAGTGGATGACATACTCACTTAACATCGAGCATTGCCCATGAGCTTGAGATCGGCTGAGGAAAAATACTTGTGCCTGTGGTGGCCTCAACCTTTCGGAGGTAATAGGTTTCTTAGACTCCCCCCTCTCGTGGGTCTCGCAGTATATGGAGATGTGCTTTTGGTCCATCCCCTCAGTTCATTGCTCGCACTCAATGCTCGCACACACCGACTGAGCTTGCCCTCGCGCGATAATAGGTATGGACACAAGAGCCCCACAACAAGGACAGGAAACGTGCTTGAAATGACTTGTCGTCTGAATGATGATACACATACAGCATGTTGCGCACGACGTTTGGTAGCGCCAGTCATAAACAGCATTCGAAAGAACTACCAGGGATAAGGTAAGAACCGACTATGTAGCACACATGGTACCTGCCCCCCCAAAAAAGGCATACCTGTGATAGTTCCGTCTTATGCTCAGCGGACATTTTGGCCACGGTTCACCGAATTGTCACTGGGGCAGTGAAGTTGGAGGGCTGATCGACTCTGCTCACCAGACTCGACTACTCCGATGCTCAGTCGACTGGTGAAGATTACCCGGGAGCGTTCTATCAATATCTCCCTTCTTGCAAAGCGTTCCATGCTCAGTATCAACCTACACCCCTGGGTGAAATGTCATGAATGAACCCCAAAGTTAGACGTAGCCATACAGTAAGACTCAACAGAGGTACGGTCCAGCTGAATGGCGAGAAGAAGTAAAGGGTCGAGCATCAGCAACATGTGAATCGACACCATAGAAAAGGCACGAACAAAAAGAGAATAATTCCTCGCTCATACTTCGGGTGACACACGAGGAGCGATAATATAAGCAACACTGGGTCCTCAGATCAGAAACGAGCTGACAATATGCAAATATCGCCAATGACATCTACTCACGAAACATCGTAGCATACATCATGCTGCCATCACGAACAACGAGTGTTATAAGGGGTGTCCTGTTCCCATTTGCTTTAAAAACGAAGATATACTTGAACAGTGTCAAGCCAATCAACACGCAATGGATGGCGAATACTAATGTGCTGAGCAGACCCGGTGACTATACACACTCGCGGCAGACACAGAACTAGGACTCACCTTTGAACCCTGCCACTCCCAGTCATTCGCAATAGAAGGCATGTATCGTAAAAGGCCACGTTTTCATGCACTGCCAGTGATCTCACTGTCCCCGAAACTTCTGTCATCATCAAGATAAACAACAGGAAAGTTATCCATCTGGATCGATTGTACAGGGCAAGTACTTGGGCACTGTTCAACCAGACCGCATCTCCCACGGAGAAGGCAAAGTAGACTTACTGCGAACAGCCAAAATAACTTCAAGCAAACTGACAAGAATCTGCGTGAATGAAAAGGCATATTTGAACCATATCTTGCAGAGAAGAGGGGGGTTAGTGCCATCTGCCAACAAGCCGATCAACCAATTGTGCACCCTGAGTTGAAGTCAGCGATCCCCGGTGAAGTGGCCATTGGGTACAGTGCGGCGCACTCACACACATGCGAGTATCACGACATAGCGAAGGAAGAAGTATATCCACTTGAAGGGGTTTTTATTCTTCATGCTATATTGGGCGAGAAGACGACATCAGGGGGCTAATCTGAGTGGCGACTAGACTGGATGCACACGTCCAAATGTACTGGACATCTTGGTCAAATGTCAAGAAGCAGGACCAGACCAGGAAAGTGAGGGATGCGACTGGGGCCTGCATTAGCACAATGCAAGCACTGTCTCTAAGACATACCACTTTGGTAGCACACTTCCCGAACGGCAGCTGCATACTCGGGATTTATCGAGTGGCGAATATCGCTTGATGACATCTTGGAAAAGTAAAGCCCCAATCACGAGGAACCGTCTGACAGTGATAGTCCGGTGAGTATGTGTGAGGCGGGGTGCGTTGGTTTTAAGTAGGTTGACTGATCATGAAGACCCTTGGAGAGCTTCAGGGGGGTCAACCCTGTGCTACTCCCACGTCATCTTATACAAAGAAGTTCACGGCTAGGACTACGCTGCTGTCATACGGACAACTTGCTACGCCAAGACCCCATTTCAATACCATGAACTTATATGATATCCCCCGCATGGCGACAGAGAAGGTGGGGTCATCCAGACGTGCATTCGAACGACAAGGAAGAAACCATGAGCATGTGGAATTGGAGAAAAGTGACAGGGTCAAAGAATAGCATACCTGTTCGACTTCAGACGTTGCACACGGCCTCGAGGAAACCCCGGGGATCCCTGCACGGTGTCATCGGAGGTCTCGAGTACCCCATAACAAACATTGGGTGCGGTCAGGCCTGATCAGGGAGCTGACAGGTGGGCGAACAGAACCTGGCACAGACGGTACGGTGGGAGACATTCCCAGACACGACTTGCCTGTCTCTGGCGTTATTGGCTTCCCGATGGGGTAAAGGTCTGCCTCCCTGCCGCGAGGGTACTCGTGAATGAGCAAGTAAAATCAGCGCTAGTCTCCACGTTATGTCCTCCTTTTCTATCGCAGTGACTCATGGCAACAATCGCCAGAGTACTGGTCACTTTGTGCCAGATGGTCACCCGGGTGATGGGGGCCAGAGAAGAGATCAACCCTGGCCGCCAGTCGCCAGAGTTCCCATGCGGGTGCCGGTGGGCATCGCCAAGGAGTGCTTATTCTGTCGATACCCTTCTTGCAAAGCGCCTATGCGTGCCACCACCTAACGACCCTAATTCCGATACCGCCGGTGAGCATTTTCTCAAGCTTCAATGGGATTTACAATGGATATAGTGAACAGAGACACGTCCCAACTGAACTGCAGAAATATAAAGAACTGACTCCTGTACTCGACGCTAAGCCAGGAACGCCCACAAAAAGAGAATGATTTCTCTGCCGTTCTGCTAATACACATGATGAACAGTGACAAAGGACGTAACTAGGTCGTCAGATCGGGACCCAGTTGACCGGCGCAACTGCCAACAAAAGAAGTACGTTTACTTGGTGTGGTTCTGCTGTGAGCCCGACCAGACGATCTCAAGGGGCCGGATTGAATGATGATCAAATATATGAATGTCCTCGTCAGACGTCAAGAGACAGACCAACGCAGGTCCCATCGCGTTAACGTGAAGACATCTTGACCTGGTCGCAAGGGACCGCCTGACACATACGCGATTCCGATGTCAAGACGTACGTGCATGCCGGGGCTCAGCGGAACCGACGATCCGAGTCGCTCACCACGAACAGCCTTGAGTGACCTGACACTTTCGAGACATGTCACGTTATCGCTGTCGTGAAATGTTAGCAGCTTTCACTTGGCTACGGTGTGGACGCCCTGTCTTTGCCGATGTTACGGAGACCAGGTGACCGAACTAACTCATCGTCTGTATTCCCATCCGCTTTCTAGTCCGCAGCCAAGTTATGTAGAACGAACTCGGTGTTGCTTGGCAAACTCAAACTTCAAGCTGAACTAGCTAGTACGGCTCTGCATGGAAAATAACAGGCGCTGACAGGAACACGGAAGGGTCTTGGTGGCTCGGCTGGTCCGTGGGATCAGTGGTACCTCACCGCAGGTAAGAGGCTTCCTTCCCCACCCCCCTTGCATGTTGTAGCTGGAGAATCACCTACGCGGCTCTAGACTGGTGGCAACCAAAGTAGGGGTAAGCTCCGTGACGAAAGCTTTTGCAGGCCCAAAGCTACTTACCCTATTCCGCCCCTTTGTCTGTCCACGTGCGTGCCGTAGATGGCCCTGATCCCTAGGGGCACAACAAGCTAAATCGACAGCCGATGTCGTCTTTTCCCAGCTCTGGTCTAACCCTGCTTCGCGCTTCCTGTTCCCTCTTTTCTCGGCAGACCTTTGAAAAAAGCTCGTTCATTGTGTGGAATTGGTGAGTGACTTCGGGCCAAGGTACTCCGCGTGCATAGATTCGAAGAGCAGACCTCCGGACCAGAGAACTGGTCTGTCGTACTTTTGACGCCACGGTCTTCCCCCTCTCGATTGCCTCCTCGACATAATGACAATCACCTGACTCCTGTTCCCTTTAAACATGCGACGCGAGATCCCCGGTAGTGATCACTGCAGTAGAAAAGGTCGCCATGCTGCGATTGCATTCAGACAAAAATCTTGGTTTCATAGGCTCAAGTAAACGATTTAATACATCATTACTCTGTATTAGGGCGGTTTTAGTGTATAGTCTCATACCAAACACGTGCTAGAATCCCGGCCACTCTGCTGAAGAGTCACGGTAATGATGAGATTAGAGGGCAAATCGATCTTGCTCGACTTACCAGACTCGGTCGTTCCGATGGTAATGTGGCTGGTGAACACCGCCCGGGATGGTTCTACCGATATCTCCCTCCTTGCAAAGCGCTCCATGCTTAGTATCATACGGCACCCCTAGATATAACGTCAAGAATAAGCGCATTCCCAACACCAGATAGGGTCGTACTGAGATGCTGAACAAAGACACCACCCAGCTAAGTTGTAGAACAGAAGAGACACGGGATCAGCAACACGAGGTGTCAAGTAAGGAGCACAAACAAAAAGACGACAGTTTCCTGCCCTTCCCCCAAGCCACGTACCGCGATCAACGACAATAGCATGACTACCTCGCCAAATCAGTACCAAGCTGACTGATCCCCGCTGTCCCAAGTGGCGTGTACTCACATAACATAACGGCATACATCGTGCTGCCATCACGGACCACGAGCGTAACGAGTGCGTTCGTGTTGCGACTCGCTTTAAAAGCGGTGAAGTACTTGAACAGTGTCAAGCTAATAAGGACGCAATGGACGATGAATACTAATATGCTAGACAGTCCGGCTGATTACAGGCGTTTCACAACGGCAGGACTAGGGCTCACCTCTGATTCCTGCTGTGCCCATTCAGTCGTACTAGGAGACATGTCTGGTAAAAGGAGGGGATACTTTTCTGCAGCCACAACATTCGCACTGTCCCGAAGAACTCCATCACGACCAAAGCGGATAGCAGGAAGGCTATCGCCACAGATCGGTTATATAGAGCAAATACTGTAGGCGTTGTCCGATCGAACTGCCTCTTCAAAGGAGGAAGCCCATAAGACTCACTGCGGGCGGCCAGGATAACTTCGAGCAAACTTAGAAGAATCTGTGCGAAACACGCAGCATAGGTGCGCCAGACATTGCAGAGTAGAGGGGGGTTGCTGCCATCTACCAACTGCAACACCAGCCAGGTGTGCATTCTGAGTTGGGATAGGTGAGTGGGTATGTGGCGCGTCGGAACGCACTCACATGCATGCGAGTATCGAGACGTAGCGGAAAAAGAAGTACACCCACTTGAAAGGGTTTCTACTCCGCATGCTGTGAGTACCGGAGAGTTAGCGTCAGGCAGCCGACCTGGACGACGGTCAGACCGGCGTACGCACGTCCAAATATACTGAACATCCTGGTCAAATGTTAGCAGGAAGTGCCAGGTCAGAAAGGTGAAGCAGGCGACTGGAAGCCGGATCAGTTCCGTGCCATGCGCGAGCGTTTAAAACATACCACTATGGTAGGACAGGTCTTGAGCGACAGCTACATGCGCAGATGAAGGCATGTCGAACGTAAGGGACTGTCTGATCCGGTGTGGGGGCGTACGTGGATGCTGGTGCTGAGTGGACCAAATCGCTCATGACAGACGGCTTTGTGCGACATTTGCAAGAACGCTGCGGCTCACGTCACCGTTTGACGAGCGCCTTTTTTTGACTCTGAAAGCTGTGATCGGGAGGCCGCGATATTGGTGGCGCCCAGGTTTTGGTGATTTGGAAGCTTCGACTCGGCTAGTGGGACGACACGCTGGGTCCGCCTTGCTCTGTCGCTGTATATCGGGGGTGGTCATTACGGGAACATCTGCACTCATAGGCACATCCGCTTGCGTAGGATGAACCCAAACCTTGTGTGCAGGCAGCGAACGAACAACCCCACCGTTTTCGGCTCTGACACACCAAGGTGCTGCCACTCCAGCTTCGCAGCGACGTACTTCTGTAGAGAACTGGAGCAAGTAGCGAGGGGGTTCTGTGACTTCGAACAAGGATCGTCGCCTTCTAGATCGCCTTAATCAGGTAGTCACAGCCTCCATCAGAACTCGGTTCCATTCCTACTCGACTAAAGACATCTGTAAGTAACGTACTTGAGTACACCAATACCCACGTGCGGATTCCACCATAGACCGTCCTCAGCTCCGCAGGGCACAAGACACAATAAGACATCCACCCCAGCTCAGCACATCGCTAGAAACCTGCATTCCCGTCTAGGCATGACGTCGCGCATGCTCATCGAGTTTGCCAATTATTTCCTCCTGCTCCTCCATAGGCTTCCTCCCACTGAGAGATGGTCAACAACTTGACAGAGCGTCCACGCAGCTGAAACCGGGACTCACAACGATTGAGCGAACACGGGTACATGCGATGGGTCCTTGATGTATCCTAGATCGACCAACGCCCTTTGTCGAGACGCGAGCCTGGAAACAAATGCACACATACATAAATGACGCGTCAAGAACCCACAGGACTGTCAACTTGCCGCCCCATTGGCGTGAGTGCCGACTTGTGGTGTCTACGCTTCGGTGGCCATTCCATTTCTGGCGTCTTTAACCATTCAGTATTGGTGTTCGTTTCACCCTCCTTGAATTTCCTTGCAGCAGCTTTGCGTCTTTTGTGCTCCTGAAGTAAACTGAGCAAACTGAACAAGGTCCCCCAAGTGATCTGTACCTTGAGCGCATTCCGCGACCGTTCCTCCTCAATCCGACTAGGGAGTAACACGTCGTCGTTACGATGGCTGTACTTCACGCCAGCTAGTCCAAGCGTCATTTGCACATCGTTTTCCTCAAGAACCTCTGGAGGATCTGATCCAAACGTCTCGTCATCCTTTCCAACGAATGGGTAGATATTTCACTGACCATCGTCAAAGAGGAGAGCAGTCAACCCTCGCAGATCCGCCTGCAGGACATGTCAGCGCCACAAGTCAAGGAAAGAAGGCATTAAGACGACTTCTTCCTTCCCCCCCTTTTGATCTGCCTCCTGCACCCAGTCGTCCTTGGCCCTTGGTCGTCGTCTCGATTTCCTCTCAAGATGCGCCAGAGCCCAGTCAAGTTCAGTAATGGATGCTTTTTCGATCTGACGTTAAGCATCACGGTCCAGTGCTATGATCATAGTTCCAATCCTTTGAGCTTACCGCAAGTTTGGTAGCAAGAGTGCCCTCGTGAAGTTTGAATATGTTCTTCGCACCGAAAAGCTCGCCCTGTCTGCTGGTATCTCCTTGTACACCCGAGAAATACCTAATAGCATCATTCCTGTTGTGTTCTTCTGATGACTACCTCAACACACCCTCACCTTGTTTGCACACTCGCATGGTAGCCAATGGCCATCTGCTGTTGCTTATAAAGCTGCCGAGCGTAAATCAGTTCTTCAATTGAACCTGCTCCTAAGAGTCGGTAGACATGGACGTCACGCATCTGACCGAAACGGTAGGCCCTGTCCATAGCCTGTAGGTCATGCGCAGGATCTAAATACGAACCCGATGATCAATGCACGGTAGCACTAGGCGAAGCCAGGTGTACTCACTCCAATTGGGGTCTGTCACCGTCAGCCTAGTCAAATAAAGTGATCTAGCAATTCGTTGGCACTTACCAAAGACGACCACTCTGTTGGCACCAGTCAAGTTCAAACCAGTCCCCCCAACCAGGGTAGAAATCAAGAATATAAAGATATCTTGATCTTGATGAAATCTATCAATCATCGGCATCCCTGTATGAAGTGAGCTCCTCCAATGTTGAAATGTTGCTCTGTTCCTCACTCTCGACCTGACTTGTGGATCCGTCTAGCTTTAGGAAACCATGACCTGCACGAGTTTGAACTGACGGTACCTCAATTTTATGAATGATTGACCGCACCTTGGTTCTTCAGATGGAACTCTAGCATATCGAGTAACTTGACTGACTTGGTGAAGATGAGAACCTTGCTTGATCGGTCCTTTTTCCAGTCCTTAAGCAGTGTATCAAGGACCTGTGAACCTTTCCGTTGGCTGCGCACGCCAGTCGAGTGCCCTTACCACTCACGGTCCATTTGCCACAGAAAGAGGGTTGCATCATCGCTGTTCCGAACTTCGGGATGGATTCCCCTGAAAATATGAACTCGGCGAGCTCGCGATGCCGAGCAGTCTGTTTTGCATTGAGAACTCGCGAAACAAAACGGGATCCTTGCATCTCTCACCTGCTCTTGACTATCGGTGGGGGCTAGAACACCTGTTAGCTATGTGGTCATTACACCTATAGAGTACGTTACCTGGGAGGATCAGCGCCAAGTGATTTGATATCTTGATCAAAATCGACATAAATTTCAGGACGTCCCCTTTCCCGAATGGATGACAGCAGTCTTTGCGTCTTGAAGAAATATCAGTAACCATCGACTAGCCCCCTTCGTTACTACAAACTTTTTCATTGACCCACAGTCGCAAAATTCGTCCTTCCGGATGATGTTCTGAACTGGGTCCATTTCAAGAATGCGCCTGTACACCCTGATTTGTTGTGGTGTTAAAGGACAGAAGACGACCTCGTCAATCTTCGTTGGTAGCTGTGCAATTCCAATGGGTTACAGGATGAGCGATCGACAGTGGAGCAATTCACCTGGTTCTTGATGATAGCCTTGGTCCTGAATCACTTGTTAGAGCGCTCGGGTAATACAACGACGGATGGCTTGCCTTCGTTTGAAGAACCTCGGCAGTACCTTGTCTCGAATAATCCTTGCAACAGCCTACCCAGATTCAGCCAACTGTTAGAATGATGCAGGATACCGCAATGCACCAATGCTTTAGTCCTCTCCTCTTCCGTCGCATTCGCTGATTGACCGACAGTCAATGGTTTAACAACGAATCCTTTCCATTGTCTCATTGACCCCAGTTGTCCGGGGTTAGTCCAGTCAATGACTGTCCATAGCTCGTTGTAAGAATTCTGTATTGCCGTCCCTGTCAAGCCGAATCGCCTGGTGCAGGCAAACTGGTGGTATGCCCTAGTTATCTTGGACCGGGGGTTTTTTACTCGGTGGGCTTCATCGACCATGATAACCGACCAGGGTAACTCGTCGAACAACGAGATATGCTTGTGCGCAAGGACAAACGAAGTAATTACTGTGAGCACGTTAGTGAACCTCCCTGAAAAGGTCAAGCTGAAAGCTATGTACCGACCTACATCTAGACGTCCCATCTTAAAGTCCATGAGAACCTTCTCTCGACACGTCGGTGAGCCAGTATAAGAGCCAACTTCAAAGTAACCCCACTGGTAACCTGCCAGTTCACTGGAGCTCCCCCCGAGAAAGCATGATGGTGCTTACCGTCTCGAACTCACGCTCCCAGTTGGCGACCACTGTGGAAGGCGCGATGATCAGGCAAGTCGGCCAGAGGGCATTCGCTGGGGGAAGTGTTCGATGCCTTTTCCATTCTACGCCGTCTTGAAGCTTCGAGACATGGTTGCGTCTTCGATCCATATCTCGCCGATCCCCATACTTCTTCATGATAGCAGAGAGAAACGATATCACCTGGATGGTCTTACCTGCACGTCACACTGCGGCTAAGATCCAAGACGCTCAAATGTGCGATATAATCAACACTCACCCTATAATCAAGTAGTGCGAAGACAACTCAAAGCAGAGAATGGAGGCAAGAAATGTGACCTACAAGACCCATGTCGTCGCCGAGGACTCCACCCCGCCCTTCATCATACAAATCCCAGAGAAACTGCACACCCTCACGTTGGTACTCACGCAAATAGGTGTTGATTGCAGCTGGTACCATGATACTCTTCTTGCGGTCGAGAACACATGGACCAAGGTATTTCTGACCATCACGAAGAGAGAACCCCGGTCGAGGACTGAATGCCTGTGGAAGACAGAATTAATGCAAGGAAGGTGATGTAGTTCAATTGGGTGCAGACGGGATTGGCAATCATGTTTTGTTCGTCTTCAGATTCCGTTTCAGAGTCTGATAGAGTTGGGGAAACTAGTTGTACTAGAAAGAGTGAGATTTGTTAGTTCAGTGAAAGCATGGGGTACTGCATACCGGTGCAACGCGTGTTGATGGGACTATCCATCTTAGATTCTGATGTGGTCCCAGATTTACCTATAAAGAATTGGCATGGGAGTTGAGGAAACTCTTGAAATTTTACAACATACCATCCATGGGAAGTGTCTGCCTGTCTTTTGGCGGGGACATGAATCGAGAAGGGGAGGGCGACGTGTGTTTTAATGCAATCGGATCTGCTTCTGATTCCGATTCTGTCTCAGAATCATCCACAACCGGGTTGACGTTGCTTGTGTTAGGCCTTGCCTCCTTAGATTCCAAGAAGACTGTCAATGTCCTAGAAACGTGTTGCCCCATGTCGCCGTCCGTATTTGAGTCCATATCTGATACCTGGTCATCTACTTCCGCGGATTCCTCATCCTCAGAGGCAGAGTGTAGGTCCAGGTCATCGCCTAAATAAAGCAAGATTATGCACGTCCGTGAAATCTACGGCACCGCATTTCCCTACCAAAGTACCGTAAGAGTGGATTCGTGCTTGGCTCTCCGGCGCGGCGGGATGCCTCTGCTGTGCCATGTAGAATATATGTTTACCGTCTGCGCACAAAAACTTGCTCACCAGATCTACTCGACGCTCGACCAGTATCACCGAGGACCCCACTTCGTTTGGTCCGGGACTTGCGGGGCAGCGACGCGTCCGACGACTTGCGACCACGCTTCAATCTCTTTTTCGTCTCGTAAATGAATGCCCCAGCATTGAATTCTGGGTCGGAATCTGGTTCTATGTTTCATTTAGGTCATTGCTTCGTAAACCCTTCTATTTTTCACACCTAGGGGGGCAGGTATCGAACCCAAAATCCCTGCGCAGCACTGGCATCAACACACGGCAAAGAGCAACAAGAGAGGCGACATGACTCTGTTGATATGCGGATGTTTTTGCCTTGCCCTTTTCGTTAGTCATCGCGTAGTATGAGGCAGAGTCTCGGGACTCGCGCGTCTCGTCTCGGTGCGGGGCACGTGACAAAGTCACCTCAGCGAGAACTTCGTGATCGCAGAGTACAATCGTTTTTGAGCGTAGCAAATATGGACAACACATGGAACCTGATGTACGAAGGACCACGACGAGCAAAAACGTGAGAGCACAGAAGCATTTAAAAGAGCAAGTTACAATCGAAGAGAAAAATATACGGGACTAAGGAGGGTTGGTAGGCACATGTCTCGCAGAGGGCGGGAGTTATTATACTAGCAATGGCCGAGGGAGGAGGTGGATCGTGGTCAGGTTGCAACGAGGGAGAGAGGAACCAGTGTCCTGGATATTATAGGACGTCATGAGGTTTCGGCAGTTACTCCTCATCGTCGTCGCCGGCATCTTCACCACCACTCTCCTTGGAGGTGGCCTTTACCTGTTGGGTTATTGAATCGATTAGGGGAAGAATATAGGGGAAGTGGACTTACACCGGCCAAGGTTGCCTTCTCTTCCTCAGCTCGTGCTTTATCTTTCGCAGCCATATCAAGATAAGGCTGAGCAAAATCTCAGCAGATATGCAGGACAGACTACAAAGGCGCTAACCTTTTTCTCATCTTCATCGAGCTCCTTCCATTTCGCACCGAGAAGTTTGCCAACCTCGCCTGTGGAGACACGTTAGATGAATTTTACACGGCAATGGGGACTTGCTGACCAAACCCAGCATCAGGGTTCTCAGCCTTGATTCTCTCTCTCCAATCTTGACTGAAGAACATGTAAGCGGAAAGAGCTCGCTTCGGCCCCCCCTTGGCCTTTGACTTGGTGCCTTTGGCAACTTTGGCTTCGGACTTTTCAACAGCTTTACGCTGTTAACGAGTGTGAGAAACGACGCGTGGACAAAAAAAAAGCAAATGAGAGGATATATTGAAGTAACATAGCATATATGCAGCGATATGAGTGATGGGTGTGCAAGGTGTGATGAACAAACCTTGGGTTTGGCTTCCTTGGGCATCTAGAAGAGAGAAGATGGATTAGTAAACGATTCAACACGTCATGAACACGCGAAAAGATGTGCAAGTCAAATGGGATGTTGTGGAGCACGATGCGCGTCGACGCGTCGGTGGCCAAACAAACACGGTACCAGCGCGGCGTGACGGAGCGCATCCCCGACGACTGGGAGCGACGGAGACAAAAAGGGTCGTCTAGCATCGCCAGGCATCGAGACAGACGATCTATGAGTAGATAAAATAGAAAGCTAAGCCGACCTTTGTTGTATGCTGCAGTAGGTGTGGTAGGGGAGTGATTGGTTTAGGCGGGTGGACCGCACGGTACAGCTATAGGCAAGGTTGGCTGGGAGCGTTTGGTGGGTGGGAGCCCCGTATAAGGGGACACTGCGCATTTTCAAACCGTGGGAATTGAGCACGGACTCGCTTACATAAGCACCGTTCAACAGTCGGTCACTCCCGGACATCTCCGGCGTGTTTCCGCGCACATCCCATCCATCGGGCCGGCGTCGTCGGTCATGTCCCCCGGCGCAACCACCTCCCTCTAGGGGTCTCCAAAGCATCAAGAATTGAGATGGATCCAAGCTATCTACTCTACATAGATACTGTCCCCCTGTCCCCTGTGCGTGATTATGGAAGATCTACAATATACATAGATAGATCCACGAATGTAAACTGCCCGTCTATCACGTTGTTTAGTTGCGCAAAGAAACACTCTGGCTTTGGACGCTACCTGGAATGAGGGCTAGCCATTGGATTCAAAGTCAACGTCAGGCAGACACAGTTGCCCCAGACCCAAGTCAGGAAGTCGCGCCATTTTGACAAGCAAACCAAGCCCTTGATCACCAGCACCTGAGCCGGGGCCATTGAGGGACGTCCAGGTGTAGTCGTCTATTTCTTCCGCTAGACGACCCCAAGTAGTCTTGATGGCGCCGGGGTGGTTGAAACATGCCATAATGAAGCACAGTGGCGAACCTACAGAGTGGACGTCAATACGCCAACCACTGGTAGAAAGTCGCCCACATAAGCCAGATATTTCTTGCTCACGGGCAAGATGTGGCGATTGGGTGTCAGGGGGAAACTTGCGGCCATCCTGAATAAGGTCTGGAAGGTTGTCGCCCAGTCTATACAAGCGTCGACACGAAGGACAGACACGGCCTGTGGTCCGACTCTTGTTATACCACAAGATCTGGATAGACGTTTGTACCTGTGAGTCAACGCGAGTAGTTGGACGTACTATGGCAGTTTCGTCAGGCAAGACAGTGCACAGCATTTGCAGGATCTCTTCTTGAGCGAACTCTGCGCACAACGCATCATCCAAGGCAGGCGGTTGAGCAAAGAAGGAAGAGAGAAAGGTGCGTGGATCGCGGACACGAGGCCCGTTACCCGGATCGTATATGTTAGGAGTAGCGATGAAAACGCCATCGTCAAATGGATGAGGGGTACCGTAAGGAGGCCCGTGTGGATGAGGATCGTTGACAGTGTCATCGATATCGTGAGGTCGATGGGACAACTCCGGGTGAGTTTGGAGGGGTTGTAGGACACGTTGACTTTGAGGGGGCTTCTTGAGTTGCTTCTTGTTCCTCCTGTTGTTACATGGACCGGGCATGATGCGCGTCAGGAACGAACGTGTAACGCGTGACGGAACGCGAGTGTGACACATGTATTTGTACATGTTTGTATCGGTGACTGAAAAAATAGCCGAAGTGAGTTTGTCCCGATCGAGTGCGTGACTCGAGACAGAAAAACTGACGAGGCTGATTACGATCTATCCGAACAAGATTACAGGTCTGTTGCGACACACCGCGACTGTTCGCCCTTTCTGGCGCTGTAAAATATCTGTACATCCTCAGGTCCGCCAAGCGTCACTCAGCATGGCTAATACCATAGAACTCGCCCAGGCATGTCTCTCGTACCGTTGCGCATGTAAGACACTCATCTGCACTCAGACAGGAAAGCGAGACCAACTCAGGTCCTTGGAAAAGAAATACCAAGTTCAATGGCGGGAGGAGCGTCTCTTCGAGACTACCGCTCCTTCACCGGACCAACTCCGTGGTCTCTCTCCAGAACAGGTCAAGGAGAAATACCCAAAGTGGTTTGGAAACTTTCCTTATCCATACATGAATGGCTCTCTGCATCTCGGCCACGCTTTCACCATCTCAAAAGTCGAATTTGCAGCTGGATATCAGCGCATGCTCGGAAAGCGTGTCTTATTTCCCCATGGTCTACATGCAACTGGGATGCCGATCAAGGTGCATCTACACCGCAGCTGCACCATTTTGATGTCCCACTCATATCTTTCCTCCGTCAGGCTGCATCAGACAAAATCATCCGTGAGATGGAACTCTTTGGCGAAAACTTTGAGCGATACGATCCTCACGCGGAGGACGAGATTCCCAAAGTGGCTGGTAATGGCCCTGTTCCCCCGACTGCCCAGGTCGGAAAAGCGACCAAGGGAAAACTGGCCGCCAAATCCACGGGTCTCACATATCAATTCCAAATAATGGAATCCATCGGCGTCCCACGCGAAGACGTCAAAAAGTTCGCTGATCCTTATTTCTGGTTGTCTTACTTTCCACCAATCTGCAAAGTATGTTCAAATCCGAAAGTCACCTTTTTGACGCCTTACTTTATCCTAGAATGACAACAATGCTATGGGTAATCGGATAGACTGGCGTCGCTCTTTTCTGACCACTGATATCAATCCATATTATGACTCTTTCGTTCGGTGGCAGATGAACAAGCTGCATGAACTTGGTAAAGTCAAGTTTGGCGAACGATATACCATCTACAGTCCCAAAGACGGTCAGCCATGCATGGACCACGATCGATCTGACGGGGAAGGTGTTGGCCCACAGGAGTATATCGTCATCAAGATGGAAGTGACCGAATGGAGTCCTGTGGCCAAGGCATTTGTCGAGGGCAAAGTTGGAGGAAGAACAGTGTACTTGGTCCCTGCCACCTTGCGCCCGGAGACGCTGTACGATTTGTCACGCTCACGCGTCCAGACTTAATTCTTCTAACGTGATTCGATCTCAGGTACGGCCAAACGAACTGTTTCGTCAGTCCATCCTTGAAGTACGGCGTTTTCGCCGTCAACGACAATGATGCATTCCTTGTGTCATACCGAGCAGCACGCAACATGGCCTTTCAAGGCCTCTCTCCCTCACGCGGGGAGGTTGTGCAGTTGCTGGAGATTGATGGCGCGAGCATAGTCGGAACAAAAGTCAAGGCTCCCTTTGGTGTCACTCCCGAAGTATATGTACTGCCGATGGAAAGCGTGAAAGCGACCAAGGTACGATAACCTCACTTTTTCCGTCTGTACAGTGACACTCCAGCTATACATGATAGGGGACCGGCGTCGTCACCTCTGTACCCTCTGACTCACCAGACGACTACATGACGACGGAAGAACTGCGTAAAAAGGCTGAGTACTACAAAGTAGATCCTAAATGGCTGAACTTCGCACCCATCCCTGTTCTCAGAACTACCAAATATGGAGACCTCACCGCTGTTCAGGTCTGCAAAGAACTGAAAATCCAATCACCCAAAGATGCTAAGGCGCTCGCGGACGCGAAAGAAATTACATACAAAGAGGGATTTTACGGTGGTACCATGATCATCGGTGACTTCAAAGGGGAGTCGGTCCAGGATGCGAAACCAAAGGTCCGTGCGCAGCTGATAGAAAGAGGGTTAGCTGTCGCTTATGCGGAGCCTGAGAACTTGGTCGTATCGCGTAGTGCAGATGAGTGCGTCGTTGCTTTAATGGATCAGTGGTACATGGATTATGGTGAACCAGCTTGGAGAGCGCAGACCGAGAAGTGTGTTGTTTCTTTAGCTTCTTATGCATTTTTTTGATTGATTATCGCCTTGCTTTTCTTTAGGCTCTTAGCGAGAATGGAAACTTGGACGGTGGAGACCCGTAATCTGTTTGAGTCAACCTTGGCCTGGCTAAACCAGTGGGCTTGCGCGCGCACGTATGGCTTGGGGTCAAAGATGCCCTGGGATCCTCAGTTCATGGTTGAGAGTCTGAGTGATTCGACCATCTACATGGCCTATTACACCGTCGCTCATCTGCTCCAAGGTACGCCTTATGCCACCTTGCATCTATTGATCCGGCCACATCTACTAACTGGGTTAACATAGGCGGTGACATCACGGGACACACAGTCGGTCCTTTGGGCGTAGCGGCTGAACAAATGACTGATGAGGCTTGGGAATACGTGTTCTGCAATGGTCCCTGGCCCAGCCCAGAACCCTTCCCGAGAGAGAAGGCCGACGCGATGAAGCATGAATTCAATTACTTTTACCCCTTTGACATGCGTTCGTCCGGCAAAGATCTGGTGCAAAACAATCTGACGTTCCTATTGTACAACCACGTTGCTATCTTCCCAGAAGACAAGTGGCCTCTAAGCATCCGTACGAACGGCCACTTGATGCTTAATGGACAAAAGATGTCGAAGAGCAAGGGGAATTCGTTGACGCTCCGAGAGGGCATTGAAAAGTTTGGTGCAGACGCTATGCGGCTTACCCTGGCCGATGCCGGCGACAGCGTAGAGGATGCCAACTTTGACGAAAAGACTGCCAACGCAAACATTCTACGTTTGCATACTTTGCTTGGATGGTGTGAGGTACGTTTTCGGCTCTTCGCAAACCTATGCAACTCACCGACAATAACGCTTAAGGACATGCTGAAGGACGAATCCGAGCTGAGGATCGGCCCCAGAAACTTCCATGACCGTGTCTTCGAGGAAGAAATCATCGATCACATCAACATCACCAAGCACCACTACGATACGTACGTTCGTCCTTCCCTTCGACCTTGTGTCCGCGGGCCTCATTCCTTCGCTCTGCTCCAGCACCTCCTTCAAGGACGCATTGAAGTATGGCTTCTACGAGTTTCAAAACATTCGTGACTGGTATCGCGAGGTCACTACCGACGTTGGTATGCACATTGAGCTCGTCAAGTACTGGATCCGTGCTTGCGCTCTCCTCATGACCCCTTTCGCCCCCCATGCTGCCGAACACATCTGGCTCGCGTTTCTGCGCGAGCGCCAGTCGATTCAGCTCGCGCTTTGGCCCGACCCAGGCCGTGCGGCCGACCGCGCCATCATCGCAGCCGGCGCGTACATGCGCGGCACGCTCAAGATGATCCGGGACGCCGAAACGACCCTACTGAAAAGGCTGCAAAAGGGCAAAAAAGGCGGATCGGACGGGGCGTCGTTCGACCCCAAGCTGCCCAAGAGCGTCCGGGTGTACGTGGCGACGCGGTTCCCAGAGTGGCAAGATGTCTGCGTGCAAGCGGTCAAGGAGGCCTATTCGGAGGTTGAGGACCGGGTGGACGACGTGCGTGTGAGGGAGATCTTGACGGAGAGAGGGTTGATCAAGGATAAACGTGCCATGCCGTTCGTGCAGGCGTTCAAGGTAGGTGACATTCAGTCGACATTTGCTCGTCGTATCGAAACAGTGACTGACTTGGGTGTGTGCGCCACGCGAATAGAAAGAGGCGCAGGGCTTTGGAGCCAAGACGGCTTTCGACCGGAGTCTGTTGTTCTCCGAGTCGCAAGTTCTAGTCGAGATCCTGCCGTATTTGAAACGATCGCTGAATCTGGTCGATGCGGAGGTGTTCTTGGTTGGCGAGGCGTTGCAGAGAAACGAGCCAGGTTTCACGCCATCGATCATCGAGACGTCGGAACCAGGTAGTCCTGCTTTTGAGTACCGCAACGTATAGAAGCTCAGTGCCCAAACCGGTTACTTCATCAACAACAAGGTTACTTTTCATGTAGAACCTAGATTTGGTAGTAATTCTGCATGGACATCCTCGACGTCCATGCCGATACAAATATGGATAAGATTTAACTGGCTGCAACCAACTACTCAACCATTCCGCTGACCCAATCATTGAGTTAATTATCTACTCCAGGGAGTTCAAATCCCGCGGTGTGTAATAATGTCGCGAACTGAAAGTGACACTGCAATTGAGACATCATATGTCACCCAGGCGAACAGCTTACCTGGACTCTTGAGATATACCAAACTTGATTGAGGTCGTATCCCGGTCTGTCACTGACGTCGCCTGGCGTAGCGTTGAAGAGAAACGTTCAAAAAGGGTCTCTAGATATGACACGGGTACGCACCGCTATTGTGATACATGGGATCCGCAACTTGGCAAAGTGAACCCGAAAGACGTCAACACCAACGTCGGTTCTCGTGAATCAAACCAGGCAACTTACTCGGCCCGACACGTTCAAATACCTGCGTAGCGGCGTACCCTTGCTCATGAAATGACTTGAAGGAGATGGAAAGAATACCGAGTCAATATTCCACTTTGTACGCTGAAGTCATAATGGCACATACTTGATGATCGCTGCAGCAGGCGGGTGTATACCCGACGGTCAGCTCTGGGCTGTATGTCGCAGCCATCTTCGCAACTAGCTCTGCGGCCACGGTCAGGCCGATGCTGGGTAGTTGATTTGTTGGTCGTACTGAATGGTATGGGACGAATAAATGAGAGATGACGAACTGAGGTAATCCAAGCTGAGGAGGCTCATTTAACGCGTGGTATGCAATCATATCTGCCTGTATCATCAGCGTCACGTTTGCATCCAGGGTGCGCAATTCCTCTGTAAAAGATTCGTATGATAGTCAGCGGGTATGGTAAAAATGTGCACGTACGGGCATACGCTCTAGAGCCGCGCAAACCCTGCTCTTCGCCAGCAAATGCGACAAGCTCAACATTCGTATGGAACTTGAGACCGAGCTCCTTGATTCGATGAGCGATCGCGAGCAATGAGATGATACCAGAGCCGTCATCGTTACCGCCGGGTGCCTGTAATACCGTCAGGTCATCCATCGATTACAGTACAGTACAGCGCGTACGACTCACGCGTGACAAGCCAAATGACCCACGTGAATCATAGTGACCGGAAATCAAAACGATTGCCTGCGAGTCTACCGTGCTTGCATATCTACTTTAGCCAAGAATGATCCATCAGTATCTGCAAGTACAAGAAAGATTCGAGAGAGTATTATACCAGACGACGTTGGGTGCGAAACCTGCCAAGAACGACTTGAGCTCGCAAGAGGCACCAGTGAGCTCGAACTGCTCCTTGAGCCACGCTGCTGCGAGGCGCGCGCCATCGGAGAACGAGTGGCGCGATTCGATCCCGGACGTACCATCCTCGTTGGTAAGATAGCGAATGTTCTTACGCATGTCAAGGACGGAGATACCGTTCACGATGCTAGCAACTACGGGGTCAAAGTGCGAGGACGTGAGAAGCCTGCGTACATAGTCGATGGCATCCTCTGGGACGGGGTGGTATGCAACAGGGGTAGAGGGAATAAGGGAGGCTTTCCAGTAGCGCGGGAGGACTGATGAGAGTATGTAGGTCGCAGCTTCGTATGGGACAGCGACGAGAGCGGAGCTGAAGGTGGGACTGTGATAGAGTAGGGAGACAACGGACGAAGATTCGGATGCGAGGAGGACGGTCTGGGAATCGCTTCCTGAGGGATCGACAGCGTCGTCGGTGCGGAGCCACTGGAAGAAGTCTTCCACTTCAGCGCTGTACTCGGACGTTCGGAGGTCGGCGTCGACAGCGGACTCCTGGACCCAGACGAGCTGCTCGTCGCCAGCTTGCAACGGCACGACCACGGGAGCGCCGGCTTGGACGAGCTGGCTTACACAGGCGGACCCGGTTGGCTTGAAGATGGCCCGTTCGCCGTGAATGCCATAAAAGTTGTCTGTAAGACACGACGGGACAGACTGCCAGACGACGTCGGCATAGGGAGCAGCGAAGAGGATGGCAGCTGTGCTCATTGTGTCAAACGACCCGCCGAGTGAACAGAAACGAAAACGAATGGCGCCTTGCCCTAAAAAACTCGACTTTCATTTCCTAGTCTTACCCGGGCTGGTATTTGTACCCTGTCCTTTTCTACTCGTTCGCGCTGAGTGTCCGTCTGTGGATTGGAAGGATCCTATTGTGTACAATGCACGATACGCCGTCCTAATACATGCCTATCACCCTCATAGTCCAAGCAAGATCTGACCCCAGTCCATGTGAACGACCTCCATCCCCGTTGTGATCCCTGTGGGTCACTTCTTTCCCACCAGCTCAGCCGACTCCATCCATTTCTTTGGAACTCCCCTTGAGAGTAGAAATTCAGTCACCGCCTTGATCTGTTTCCCTTGTACCAGCACTTCTAGCCCCGACGCTTTCCCAGGAATTGGGGACACTACAACCACTCGTTATGCATAGGGAACTTAGGTCGTCGTCGAACACATACCTGAAGTCGCACAGGCACATAGCCGTCTGAGCTCGCCTGCCATCTCTTCTCCTTCGAGGAGAAACGGTTCGAAGCCCGTCACAAGTGTACTAGCCTTTTTACCTTGTCGAATCTTGACCACGACCGAAATAGGTTTCAATTGTCCCTTCCTACCAATGATGCCACAAAGTCCCTCCGCAGAGTCGTGTACAACTGACGATGCGACATACCTGAGCACTGCGTCCCTTCCTTCTGCCTTCACTTCATACCAGCTCTGCATCCTCTCTGTCAGTCTCCGTACAATGACTTCTCGCTTCAGAAGTTCGACGCTTCCAGGAGCCTCGCCTTTTGCACATACGATCGAAAGCAACACTTCGTCTGACCGGACGTTGACATACGACTGGTCTCGTGGGTTCGTGAGTTGGCGTGTGACAACATAATCGTTCACTGCCGACTTCAAATCCAAAGAGCTGTACAGCGCTGAGCAGCTGTGTCACATTACACCAAGCAGACGATGTCAGCAAGTTCTTTGTGGGGACGGGATATCTGGGGAACACGTACTCGAACCCTCCCTCGGAAAAAAACTTGATGGACCCACCGGCAGCATGTGGCTTCCACAACTCCCTCACTGCCATTTCTCGTACCTTTGATCTTTCACCCTCTTCTCTTTTCACTCTCTCCTCTTCCCTGATCTGTATATCTCGCAGCGACGTATATGGCTGGTGTGCGACTACATCGGGGTGGGTGGCTAACACGCTCATCACGAGTGGCTCCGGTTTAATGTCTTTAAGTGACAAGATGCGTTCCTTATCCAGAAACTTGAAAAACGCGAGTAAGGACTTGTAGCTGGAGTGCCTGATGTCGATCTGCGGGTACGGGGTCGACGCTTCACTAGGTGGCGGCTGCGATTGTTCATCAGACACAGACTTGTGAACGAATGCAGGCCGGAAAGGCAGGATATATGACGCGTGGAAGGTGCTCGCCGGAATGGGAAAAGATGCAGATGTAAAGGAGGAGAGGGTGGTCTGGATGGCTTGCAGGACGGCAACGCGTAAGATGTCGGAGACCTCTGCTGGGGTTTCAATCGCGGCACGGTTTCAAACGGACAAATCTCACCTTCCTTGGAGAACGCCGGTTCGCTCGGAGCGGAGGTTGAGATTTGGGTGACGGAAGTGGGCACCAACAACTCGACCGGTGGCACAGTGTTGGATGCGGCGCCGTTCGTCCTGTTCGGATCATTGGCCACGTCGTCAGATACGGGTTCTTGCCTCTCGCTAGGACCAGCCGGCTCCGATATCGGCGCGCCGTCATCCTTTCTATCGTCTTCCTTGGCCTCGATTTCACCCGGAGGGTCACCCTTCATTCCCATGTCAAAGAGGTGGTCTTTCCAGGTATGCAATATATGAACGGCCTTTCCCTTCGCACCTTCCTTTAACGTGTTCAGGTCCATTGCCAGTCGCCCGACAGCGAGCGGAGGCTCACGCGTTGAGGTAGACCCAACCAAGTGCTGTACGATACTGACGAGCTGCTGCGGTGAAACAGTCGAGCTAGATGCCCGCGCGACTACGTAGTAGGCCAACAACAATCGGTCATGTGAGGTTTGGCGCTGGACAATAAGTAGGTAACGGGACGTGTACTTACCGCCAGGAATCATGAGATCAGCACCACTCACAAGGACGGGTATGACTGCTGGTGGTGTGGAGATCCATGGAAGCAGGTCATATTTCTTCCATAATGTGTAGACTAGGATGCACGCGACGCAGAACATTAGGGGACAGCTCAAAACACCCAGCGCAATGTAAGAGACGAACGATACCTGTGGGGACGAGATCCTCTGCACCCTTTCCAATGGTGAACCAGAGTGGATCCCCCTCAGACGACAGATAAACGACCTATGTGAAGGGAAGGATAAGCGCCAGTGCGTCCGTTCGATGTGACCTGATGCAGATACTCACGCCAGGATCGTTGGCGTACGTCGAAATTTTTTGGGACATAAGGCCGTCTGGTACGAGCAGGTCGACGAGTTCAGGAGAGACGCCGTACGCTTGTACGATGCGCTGCTTCAGCTTGCGCCGGTCAGAGCTGCGAAGTGGTGCTGTGGATCGCCAAGTTGATGACCCCACTATACATCCGGATGAACGAGGACATACCTGACGTCTTAATATTCGACAATGGTTTCTTGAACATTGCTCGTAATTGTCCAATTCCAGAACATGTCCGAGGGGCAGTGGCGAGGAGTAGATAAACCAAACCTCCTACTGTAACTGCCAGAAAAGGCAAGCTCGCACATACCCTCGTTACGACTAGCCAGAATGCCTCGCGCAACATCAGAACGTTTCTCGAGAACACACCCGTCTTCCATAAGATCCGCAGCAGCAGGTTCATCAAAAAACCAAAACAGTGGCGAGTGCCCGACGAGTGTTCGAAATCCAATTTTCAATACCGAGCGATTTGGCCAGCATATTTTGAAGAATCCGCAGATCGCGCAGACGTATGCATGGACTTATGTTGGAACCACAGCTTGATCACACACTTTTTTTTGTATCGTCAGAATTGTAGACAAGGTACGTTGCTAGAACACGTCACGCTGAACCATTTCCGAGCTGATGCTTCTCCAGGCCAATCTCCGCCCCACGGACAAAGTCCTGGAGGTCGGTCCCGGTACCGGAAATTTGACGGTTCGCATTCTCGAAAAAGCAAAACATGTTACCGCCGTAGAGATGGACCCTCGGATGGCGGCAGAAGTCACGAAGCGTGTCCAGGGAAAGTGCGTGCTGCTGTCTTTCTCCCTTCAGCCAAAATCTGATCCGTAAGCCATCTCAGGCCTGAACAACGGAAGCTCGACATTATCATTGGTGACTTCGTCAAGGCCGACCTACCGTATTTTGATGTCTGCATATCCAACACGCCCTATCAAATTTCGTCGCCCCTTGTCTTTCGTCTGCTCTCTCACCGTCCTATATGTCGCGTCGCCATCCTCATGTTCCAGCGCGAGTTTGCTCTTCGACTAGTTGCCCAGCCTGGCACAGAGTTGTGGTCGAGACTGTCTGCAAATGTTCAACTCTATTCTAAAGCAGACTTGCTGATGCATGTCGGGAGGAACAACTTCCGACCAGCACCGCTGGTGGAGTCGTCTGTGGTGCGCATGGCACCGCTCGATCCACCACCGCCGATCAAGTTTGAAGAATTTGACGGACTTGGTCGAATAGTGTTCTCGCGGAGAAACAAGACGGTTCGTGCGACATTTATGGCCAAGGGAGTCATGGAAATGCTGGAAAAGAATCGGAGAACATGGTGTTCCTTGCAGAACAAGGTAATTCACGTCGAAACGCTGCATTAGGCATGGCTGTCTTACTCGTGCTCAGATGGTCAACGACGATGTTAGTATGAAGGCCAGAGTACAAGAAATCTTGGACTCGACAAAGTATTCGGAGCAGAGGGCAGCGAAGATGACCATAGATGATCTTTTAAAGTATGTGGCTTTCTGAAGAGTTCGTGAGACGATGTTTTCTGACGTGTCGAGGACGATAGACTGTTGTCTGCTTTCCATGACGAAGGCATACATTTCGCGTAGGCGTAGTACTATGTATCACGTGGTAATCATGTGACTTTGCAAACAAATCACGTGAACGTGACAGACGCGGACAGAGTATTGTGAGAAAAAGGGATCGTCTTGAATGGGCGTCGCTGGCTTGTGGGAGGTGACAAGAACTGAATCACGACCGTCTTCACTGACCAACCTCGAATTCGCAGGTCCTACGCCCTGCTGGGCGAGTTCGCTCGCTCACAGAACTCGCTGTCGAAGACGGCTTCAACGCCAGTTCGGCCCATCATCGTGGTTTCCGCATCGGCATTGATGCATCCATCTGGTTCTTCCATGCGGCCTACGGTAGGGAGGGCGAGAATCCAGAGCTTCGTATGCTTTTCTTTCGCTGCTGCCGTCTACTCCAATCACCCCTGCTTCCACTCTTCGTCTTCGACGGTCCAAACAGGCCTGCTACCAAACGCGGAAAGCGTGTCGGTGGAAATGCACACTGGCTCACTCAGGGTATGAAGAACATCATAGATGCGTTTGGCTTCGAATGGTGGGTTGCTCCAGGCGAAGCCGAAGCCGAGCTTGCCTATCTCAACAGAGTTGGCGTTGTCGATGCGGTCCTCAGCGACGACGTAGACAACTTTCTCTTTGGGGCTCCCATGGTCATTCGAAAGTTCGTCCCCACATTCCTTCTATATACGTTGTCTGATCTTTTCATAGTCCAAGTAATACACTATCTGGTAATCGTGCTCACCCTGTTAAAAATGCGCAAGGTAAAGACGACGGAAACCACGTTGTCACCTATACGGCGGAGAGCGTCCTCTCCGATCCTTCTGTCGCGCTCTCCCGTCCGGGAACCATCCTTATCGGCCTTCTCTCAGGTGGTGATTACATCCCTGCTGGTCTCCCTGGTTGTGGCCAGAAATTCGCAACCGGTCTAGCTCGTGCAGGTTTTGGCGACTCCCTCGTGAAAGCCGTCAAAGAAGTTAAAGGAGCCAGGCTTGATGCGTTCCTCGACCAGTGGAGACAGGACATCAGAAACGAACTCAAGACGAACAAAAGTGGCTTTCTACCTTCAAAAAAGCCTTCCCTTGCTGCGTCACTCCCAGACGACTTTCCCTCACTACCCGTCCTCATGTCCTATGCAGACCCTCTCACTTCCGAAAACACAGCACAAAAGGGCAAGCCCAAGACCCCGCCCGGTGTGTGGAGAAACGACCCGGATCCGATGAGAATTGCTTCCCTCTGTGAGCTCTATTTTGAGTGGGGGGTCAAGGATGTCATTCTACACAGGTTCAGAACTGTACTCTGGCCCGGAATTGTCTGCAGAGCGGTCCGAAGGGTCGTCATCGAGGAAGACACGCGTCGACGAACCTCACTGAACCGTGCATGCTATTATAGTAGCGGGGAGGCCGACGGTGATGACCCCACTGATCTATCGTCACCCACAAAGCGAATATCCTCTACCCTATCTGCTCTTACACTTTCATCCCCATCGAAGAAGTCCTCGGCTGCGAGTATATCCACTGCCGACCCATCTGAATCCTTCACGCTCTCCTCACTCATTCTGCTCACTTCGCCCGTATCTTCCGGCTCATCTCGCTCTACGCCACCATCATCGCCGACGATGTCCACTTCTCGCTTGTCTCCGCTCCTTCTGGAGGTCCTTTCTCAGCGCGCCCACGCCTCCACTGACTCCACGCTCGAATACCGTGTCCTTGTCGACCCCACCGTGCTTGTCGAGCGCGCAGAAAGCGGGGTGAGGGGTATCCGACCTCCCCTTGTCGGTGGGCTATTCGGCACCGACTCCGAAGAAGACGGTAGCGCGCTTGACCAAGATGCAGACGAGATCGGGAGCGACGATGCCATAGAGCGCCTAGAGACCGCTGCTGGTGCCGCGTCTAAGTTGCCCGCAAGGAAACGTAAAGCTCGTCGAAAGAACCCAATGACGCCGCTTCGTTTGTGGTTGCCTGCATGTATGGTACGGACTGCCGCACCTGCGCTAGCGGATGCTTATGAAGAAAAAGTCAAGGCGCGGGTGGAGAAGAAGACAAAGCAAAGGGCAAAAGCAAGGCGGGGTGGGCGTGGGAAGGCAGAGGTTGGTTTGACATCGAAAAGGACGAAAGCCAAAAGTGCTGTGGATGGTGACGATGACGGATTTGTGTCCGGGCCTTCCTCATCCAAGATAGTGACAGGCTCGAAAACAAGATCAAAGACCGCAAGGGCTGATGGTGGGAGAGGGAGGGGGAAGCGAAAACAGGCATCAGAGGCACAAGATGATGCGTACGAGTTTATCGACTTGAGCGCTGGCGAGGGTCTGTATCCGTCCGATGGAAAGAATGTCAAGGAAAACAGCATAAGGAAAGGAAAGGAAAGGGCGAAGATGGGAGAGATCAACCGTACAAAGCCAACAACCAAGGGAAGCGTAAACACGAGTGCGGCGAGCGAGAAAATGGCGGCTACTAACCCGCTGAACGAGTTCTTCAACACGGCGAAGCCATCCACTTTGAGAGCGATCAAGTCAAAATCGTCTATTGCTCGGTCCCCTGGGACTAAGAGGACGCCGAGCCCTGCAGCCTCAAAGTGTGCATATGAAGAAGAGGATGACTCTGAGGATGCTATTATTCCGCCTCCGTTGCCGAAATCATCACGCCCACTCGACCTTCTCCGTGTTAAACCCAAAGCTGGTACTGCTGCTCCTAGCCTAACCTCCAAAGTCAAATCGAAAACCACAGCTGTTCCTAGGTATGAAGAGGAGGAATCATCCTCAAGTGAACCGCATTCCCAATCACTTGGCATCAGGTCCACCGCATCAAAATTATCTTGTTTGTCAGCTCAACCACCTCCACATGCGAGGAAGAGATCTTCATTTGTCGACGTCTCAGATACAGAGTCGGATGTTGAGGCGAGCAATGCTAGACGTCCGTCGACTAGTATGACGGCGTCGATTGTTGCATGGAGTGGGGCAGAGGCTAATACTGGTATAGGAAATGGTGGTACAGTCAGTCTCAGTGCCTTGAATGGAGTGAGGACCGTAAGGGACTGACGACACAGATACAGAGAGTGAGCGCTTCTGATGGCACATCGTTGTCGACATTCGCATCAAAGAGTATGGACGGTGTGATCGATCTCATAGCAAAAGGAAATGCATCGAGGTCGAGGTCGAAGAAAAATTCGGCGACGGTAATGCCCACTGTTTCACATCCTTCTGTCCGTCCCGCTTCTACTCCTTCCGATATGGACATGAATGGCCTTACACCAATTGCGCGCTCATCATCAAAACTGGCCCATATTTTCCTTCCTCCATCTCAACTAGCCTTAGAGAGCCAAGAACAGGAAGGCAGCGAAGGAGACGAGCTACCGACGTATCATCGTGGTTCTGCCAAGTGGAGGACCAAGAAGACAAGTGCCACGGCTGTCCGACCTGCACCTCAACCATTTCCAATGCAATTTGGGTCTGAGTCATCTGAGTCTTCGTATGTCTTGAGGCTCAGAAAGGGGAATGCAAGCAGACACGACGAAAGAGACAGTGATGACGACGTGATCAAGAATGTGGATGTATTCAGAACCCCACATAGATCTTCCCCACCATGTTCTCCGACACCAAGTCCTCCACCTGTCAAACCACTACCTATCCATGCCTCTGTGGGACCAGCCGCCCTCGTAAAATCAAAACAGTCAGGCGGGTTCCCAGCTAGTCCTACCGGTTGCGAGTCCCAGATCAACATTGAACTACACAAGAAGACGAAACAAAATCGTCACGTGTCATCGGATTGCGATACACATGCGTCTGGAAATGAAAAGAACGGAATACTCAAATCACCGCGTAAATCGGCGGCACATTCGTCACCAAGACACGATCTCTCTGAGCATGGGCGCACCTTGTCCCCGACACCATTAGCGTTTACTCATTCAGTTTCTGACGAGGGTTATAATGCGTCGGATAGTCAGCTGCGGCCAGAGAGTTCCGGACTCATACTTCCAGGTGCTGATGTCGGGCGGAAGCCTCGACCAAGCGACGCTTTTGCGATATACATCTCGAGCGGGTCCGAGGGCGAAGGCAACGCAAGACCCAATACGGACGACAGCAGAGATATTGGTGGGGCGGAGGTGAGCGAGGACCACGATGTGAGTACAGACCTCGACGCAGATGGATGGGCGGACAAGGGCACGATATTATCTGCGTCGCCTTCCCCTGCTCGCACTCCCCATCTTGCTGCGCGTGATTCTGCTCCCACCGTTCCAGCTGCAGAGGCCACGCTCTTTAATCGCTCTCGTGTATCCAAGTTCAAATCCGCTCCCATTATTACTTCAAAGCTGAATGTGCGCGCGCCATCGGGTAAATGCCGGGTATCGGGTAGAGTCATATCTGCGCGTCCCAAGGGCTCGCTGAGTGACGAAGATAATACTGCACCTCGTTCAGTATACCGTGCTCCTTTACTCGCTGCACGTGCCAAGCAAGGTAAAGGCAGAGATGATGTGATCGACCTCACCTCAGACTAGCCCTAGATTTTTTTTTTTTCTGCTTTATTTCGGTTGGTTTACCATTCGAATATTCCCGCATGTCGTTCAGGAGATGATTAGCATCTAGCCGAATCTAGCACAGGTCGAAACCGTAGAGAAGGAAGTTGTACCACTGATCATTGGACAATGTAACGTTGACTCTTGTACAAACGAGCTCAGCCCCTAGTGACAACTATATATAACATGTGCCATCGCTGAACAAGTTCGCGCTGCACTCAACGATGCCATGCAGTCTAATGGGGGGATAGAGTCGCGAGACGAGGACTGTTAGGTCCCAGCCTGGGAGTCAGAACGCGCGGCGAACCCACATACGGGCGTGATGAAGCAGTGATGAGAAGTGACTTCCCGCTGTTGGGGCCCACGCGGTCCAGATCCCTGTGGAGACCCCCAAGAAGGATCTTCAGCATGTACTCGGTGTCAAATGCACCACACGCAGGATCGTAAGGAGTGCTATCGACAATGTCCTACCAAACAGTTGAGCAATCATCGCATATATACAATAACTGGAGTGGCATACCCTGATCTTGTAACGGCTCACGAGGTGGTCGTCGAGGGTCTGCAACAGTTCAGAAGCAGCGGGGTCCATGCCGATTTGCACGAATTGGATCCCAAACATATCGCGTCTGACGTGATGACGGTCGAGACGATGGGCTGCATCAACGATCACTCTCTCAAGATCCGTCTGGTCGGCTACGCACGCAAGTTGTGGGCCATGAGCAGCACGTATGGGGCCAAAGCTTACTTGGGAGACCATCAGTGATCACCACAACAGTGATCGGCTCATGTGTGGAGTGTTCATTCTCAATAAGAGGTAGGTAATGGTCAACGATCTGGGCGAGCTTCGCACCAGTCGGGGTGTCTTCGCCTAAGGAGTAGGTTAGGACCACAGTGCTATGAATGGATGTAAATGACGCGTACCTTCAGGCAGGACTCGATTGAACAAGACATTTACCTCCGCCTTTGACTACACGACAAGTGTTTCAATCGACGCCCTTAAGGAGTCAGGGAAGATAACTACCTTCATGTTTGGGGCGTATTCATCTCCGTGCATGAAATGAATATCAGCGCCTTTCGATCTGTATTGGTTAGCGATGTCCACGATGCCCGCAAGAGCTTCCCGGGCTTGTTCCCAGAGATTACCCTCCTGCATCTAGTAAGGAGTTAAAAAGACCGCTTGAATCCGTCTAAAGATCTACCCACAGACAACGAATCGTCGATGACGATGACCGTCTTGATCTCACTACGATGAGTGAAGAGAGCAAAAACGAACACCTATACAAAGACACGCACGCAAACTTCCTAAGACCAGCCTCCCTGTCTGGTAGGGTACAAACGGCGTCGGGGATGAATCGCGGTATATCACTTTCGAGAAGAGTCACGTTGAACCTGTCCACCTCGGAACTGCGGAGCGTTGATGTGTACGATGCGCTTGTTGCGCGCTGCTGAGCAAGGACGACCGTTCCCTGAGCAAGAACATCTTCAGCTCCTGCCGATGGAAAGCCCCAGCGAAGCTGGGACGCGCAAACAAGGACTTCATAGTTGGCGATCTGTGGTCAACTTAACTCGCGCTCTTCGGCGGATGTGAGATGTACACACAAGGTGCTCTTTTCCAGCATACCCGATCACGGCTCCAGTAAACTGGGGACCTGCTTTGCCAACGTCTGCCAATCAGGGTTCAGATGAGCGTACTAGCTATATGGTGCAGTCACCAATCGCTCACGAAGACTGCCCTCCAAAAGAGCGCGGGCAATGTACGTGGTGCATCCATTGCGATCTTCGCCGAAAGGAACAGCATTGTCTGGAATATTGTTGCCCTCAGTAAGGACCTGGAGATCCGTATCAGACTTGGGATCGAGATCGCGTGATATGAACATACCCAAACCAAAGGAAGTGGGGAGCCGTGCCTTTTAAAGTGTTCGGTGCTCGTGCGGGCAGCCTCGAGCCACTCTTCTCTTTGAATGAGAGGGCGGGTCTCCACTATTGCCGGGGCGATGGGGCTGCCGCGTAGCTGATGTCCAGTCCTGCGCGAGAAGGACATGCTGGTGGAAGTGATACCGACTGGGAGAAGGAGTTCATTGACGCGCACGTCGTTGACGCTTTTATGCCTTGCTGCATGGGAGCCACTCAAACCGAGATTAGTAGGGTGGGGGACGCTACCTCGCTAATGCTCAAGCCTCGCGCCGAACACGAGCATTCTGGTCTGCGTTTGTGAGTAAAAGAGCTCGTAAGGCGGTCCTATACCGGCCAGGAACTATGAGACCAGACCACGTCGCACCCAATCGGATAGAGCAGGTTCCCGTGTCCGGGTGGTTGCTGTAATATAACCGTGGAGAAGTGTGGCGACCGGCAAAGAAGGGAAAGGGGAAGCGATCATTTTGAGTGACTGAATCTTGTCGTGTTCGCGAGACCATGAAGTTGCGGCGTGCCCTCGTAGACGCTCAATGAGTTGGTCACGGTCTAGGGAGTATGAACCTGGCCATCCGCTCATGGGCTGCAGGTGATGATTGGTATGATGGAGCATTCGGGGAGATACTAAAATGCTGCCAGTGCAATACCGAGGAGGACTACTATACAGGTAACGGAAGTGAACGCATCGGAACAAGAGCAAAACAGTTAAGACGTAAGGTAGGTATGCCACGGGAGCGAATACAACAGACAAGTGATCCAGTCGAGGTTGTGGTTGTTACACCTTGATCCAATGATGATAATGCAACGAGAGTACCCGACGAATGATGGTAGGAAGGAACGAAGAAAGAGATGGAAAAAAAAAATAGTAAAACGTACGGTCCTTGGGTCACTTCTCGCTAACCAGGGGCATGCGCTAGATCCTCCTCAGTAAGCCGTCGTAAAGTTCCTCGATCCTTCCTGCCCAATTACCCCCTCCTCTCCTTCTTTGCTTCCGCCCACGCCATCGTCACCTGCCGAGGAATCCTCCATGTTCTTCATGAACCTCTTCACCACTTGCAACCTCTGCCTCCAATTGGTGATAACTTCCACTTCCACTTCGTCCCGTTCCGTCTTCTCAAACACATTGGCGAACCAGTCGCCCAGTAGCGTCAGCTGCCTCACCAAAAGCGGAAGTTTTTCCGCGCTGATGAGCTTGAAACACCCAACCGGTGTAAAGTCCTTCATACCCGTTGCCCGCTGAACTGTTACCTTGAAGTACTCGTTCTCAGCTTCGTGCAGAGGTATGGTCGTGCTCGTACCCACACCGGACGGAGCAAGGTGTGGAGATTGCAGCGGAGAAAGCTTGGCATCCATTATTGACGTACCAGCTGTGTGCCTGAAGTTCGAAAACGCAGCTATCGCTCCCAACGAATGCGGTTCGATGACGATGTTCAGAAACTGGAATTGCGTCGCAAGCGTATCGAACCTGTATGGTCTGCCTCCATCGTTCCACACTATCCTGACGTAGTCATTGCCGATATGTCTCTTTTTGTTTACACAATACTCGTCATCGGCTGCGTTGGGCATCATCGTGGCCGTATGGAACAGTACCTGGCCGATATCGTCCCACCATGCATAAGCATATTCTCCATCTTCGTCAGGGTTAAGACCACCAGCGTAGACATCCACTTGCCCACGGAGGTTGATGAGGCGGCCAATTCCTTCGAGGAAACGAGTATAGGCAGGCGAGCCATAAGTGTTTCGAAGAACCTCCAGCTCGTGGATCTGACCAGGGGCAACGTACATAATGCCAACTTTGTGTGTGTCGATGACGGGTGTGCGATCAAGGTTTCGGAAGAGCGTAGGAAGGGTAGACTCGTCAATAATTCGACGATGTGTTGGGGCACTGGGGTAAGAAGAGAGTTGGAGCGGAAGAAAAGAAGGGTCTACCATAACTTGTTTTCGGCGCTGGGAGGGAGCTGTCTTACTCCAGACGTAGCCTGTAATAGGATCCGGAGCGGGAAGAGAAGGTGCATCATTGGGAGTTGGGACAAGATCCCAGGTTTCCTGCTCGCAAACGTGTCACAACTCGCGACGAAGATCGAAGGGGGAAGAGTCCTCTCACACTATTGCCACTGGCAGTCTGTTCCACCTCCTCTGACGGATAAGGCTGCTCTGGTTTGGTCACCTCTCTTTCCATAAGTAAACTCGCAGGTAAGGATACCAAATCCGGCTCAACTTCCCCAGGTCCAACAAGCGGTACGTTCTCCAGTTTGCAGATAAATCTGGTGAACCCAGATGGACGCCTCGAAGTAACCTCGATCCATCCCAATCTACTCAGTGCACGGATGGTGACGATCGCGTTACCCATTAACCACGACTTTTCACCAATCGCCGGTTCCGACGGGCTTGGGTTGCCAGTAGTGGGATCCATGACGATCTCGCTAAGCACCGAGTTTGCAGGTCTAGGGTCAGCACTGGCGTAGGTATATCGTGCCAGCCAGTCAAAGCACACTTCTGTCGGTTCGTCGACCTCGGATCTTTCCTCATTGGCCAGTAATAGTTGCCTTGTGATATACGGAATGTGTCGCGGCCGATCAGGGAGCCTGAGAGCCAAAAACCAAACGTAGATCACGTAGAACGAAATCATTCGTACATATTGCGACATCGCCCATGATATGACAGGCGTAGTCCCGGGACGGTTGTGATGTTGAAGATACTGTAAAGCGACACCAAATACCATTTTGAAGTTATCTTCACGCAGGTTTGCATGCAACTCGGGGATAGAACCGATAATGGACAAGAAGTTCAGAATGTGGACGGCCATATCTGGATTGGACATGATTTGAGAGAGCTTTTCGAGGAGAGGAGGGAGACTGCGTTTAACGGAGGACGTCAACTCGAAAGCCGAGAGTGTGAGCGCGTGGAGACAACAAATGATGGTCGACGATTGACCATTCAGCCCCTCTCTCAGGACATCCACGAGGGCATGCCGGAGTGGAACCTCAAAGCAACGACGGTAGCTTATCAATACCGAGAGCGTGTGGTAGGCAAGACCATGCGCATCTCGCGCTTTGAGGCCCACAGGCCACCGCTCGATGAAAGACCCCAGATCGCCAGCGGTAACGCCAGAGCAGATCACTGTTAGCAGTTTGGAAATGAGTAGCCGACACTTTGGACCGCAGAATAGATGTTTGTTGGACAACTGCACAGGAAGGTGACATAATACATAGGAGAGGATTTCCCAGTTCCTCTCCTTCTCGAGTATACACAGGATGCCCAAGAGGTAGACGTCGAACGGGAGAACGCGAGAGGATTCATTATCTGGGTCATACGAAATAATACCTTCACTAGGCGTATCTGCGTCAATCGCAATGAACGGATGTGTCTCTGGGACAGACCAAAAGGAATCTCTCCATTTCGCACCGATTGGAGTAGATTGGGGAGGCGAAACGGGTAACGGGGCTCTTGAACGGCTTCTGCTCGGCGTTGAGTGCGAGTGTTTGACGCTTCGTCCATGTGAAGCCCTTCTGCCATCACGCTCCTGTATACCTTTCGAACGACGAAGAATAGGCTCCTCTTGGAGGGTATCAACAGATTGTCCGCGTTCGTCTTGATGGATGGATTCGGGACCACGTCCAATCAAAGAAGCGAGGTTAGTAGTGAGTCCATCTGAGTCGTGATGGACTTCGACGAAGTACACGCGATGGTCCCGATCGGCTCGAAGACGCATCAAGAATTGCAAAGCCAAAACCCGCGCTCGTGGGCATTTTGCGTCGGTTATGATCTGTGCGATAGTCAAAAAGACCGAAGTGGCAAAATCGACATTTTCTTGGACCAGTGAATAGGGCGTAAACGCGAGTTGGCTGAATACTGAAACTAACGAGACCACTGCAAGGGATGCCCCGGTGAATGCTGGCTCTGGAGCAGGCGAGGACACAAATTGTGGCGGGGGGTTATCAGGTTGCCCTGGCAAATGCTGTGACTGCACACGTGATCCTGCAAGAGTTGAGAGTAAGGACATGACAGATGGTAGCCCTGAATCCCGGACTGATATACTGCGATATTCTGATTGCCTGCGCGAGAGAACGGGGGAGGCAGCGTTCAGGATGTTCCCGGAGAAAGGCGTAAAAGGACTGGGACAGGGCACTTCCACTGTGTTTACCGAAGCAGTGTCGTCATCGTCTTCTGCGACACAATTTGAGGCCACCTTCCTCAGCAGCTCAACCATTTCCCTAGTCGACGTATACGGGGAAGGGCTGGGTGATTTCTCAGCTGATGGTATACGCCGGCTGACCGTGCGCAACACAACCTCATCAGCGAGAATTCTACCCATGACGATGCTAGCAGAGCTCTCCGTGCCGTCGCTCGCCTCCCTCTGACAAAATTTGAATACGAGCTCTGCCAAGTCCATCCTGTAGCTGTGCATGTCTCTCAGTGAGTCATAGATCGCTTCGAGCGTTTTCATGACTTCCAGTCGCGTTAGGGGCCGTGTGGGACCAAAGATGGTAGCATTCGATAGGATACTTTCCCAATTGTGCAACCAATCTGGCGAGGCTGGAGATAAGTCATGTTGTTCAAACATAACTGCGGGGAGTTTAGCGGTGTCCGTATCAGTCAGGTGGTCAGCGATGGACAGAAGAGTGGCAGAGAGCGAAGGATTCATATACGTCGATTGGTCGCGTGCCAAGAGAGAGGTCAGCGTCCGCAAAAACGGTGTTGGGGCATCGCTAGGTTGCGATAGTGGGACAATCATAGGAGTATCGTCTGGACTTTTACAATCCCAATCAGCATTCCAGACACCAGGGAAAAACGGGATGAACTAACTTCAGTGGACGAACAAAGGATACTAAATGACGTAGGGTCTCGCCAGCAATGCCAGCCTCCTCTTCATCCATATCGACACCGTCTTCTCTCTCGTCGAACTCTTGAAAGATGTCCTTCAAAGTGCCCGCGGCTTCATCTAGCATATGATCCCTGTCGACGCGGATAGTTTCATCGGACTCCGCACTAGTTCGCTTTGCCCAGGCCTCTATGGACTTGCACAGCATGCGCCCAAGTTTTAACAAATCCCAGCCTGACAAGTCGTCCTTTGACCATGCACGCTCCATCAGGTCCTTTTCAAGTTCCATGTGGCTGGGTGCCCCCGATGGTGCATAGCTAAGGGTGCTTAATCTTGTAATGTACGCTCGGGCCATCTTGCTGCAAAGTGCCTGACGGATGTTGAGACGCAAAGTTCGGTGCGCCCCAAAGGACATCGAGAGACTTTGGGAGTCCAACGTCTGATCGGTGGGTGATAAATAACGTTTGAGTATCATCATACATGATGCTCCATAGGGCCCCGAAAAAAGGGAATGCAACATCTTTTGTATCCGTTCCTCCAAGCCCATAGGTCCGCGGGGGCGGCCGTTCATCACGGATAGGCGAGGTAATGGAGAAGCAAAGAAAGCTTGAGCTCGGAACAGAAGAGGAAGGATAAGAGTGAGTATTTTGGGGGCCAGGGATTTTAGTTGAGAATGCAGATGATCAAGGTAAATGGTGGTCATCAGCTCTGTCGGATGTCGAGTTGGGTGGACAGCAGAGGGCGGGAGTGAGCGAACGGATACTGAAGAGGAATGCCTCTTGTGTCCATTGGACGCTATTTTTATGGCAGCAGACTGTTCACTCGACCCAGCTGGAGAAGACATCAATGTAGTGTCTAGCCCGGAAGTGAGTTGGAGGTCCAGTGTTTTAGAGACCAAGGATGCATAAAACTGGAGAACACTGGCAAGGTCGCCCTCTGAGATGCGGGCGACGGTCTCGGAATGTGCAAGGGTAGAGGACACAAAGGCTGCGAGAAGCTCGACACTCCGCTCACGGTCAGCACGGTCAGCGGGGTCGCTGAAGAGGTATGCGTCAAACGCGCCGTCTATCCAGCTTTTAAGGAGATTAAGCAATGGTATCTCGATGCCAAAGGCTTCGCTACCTCCTTTAGTGAGAGCGCGGAGGGCCCGCAGGCGGGAGTCTCCAACTTCTGAGGTCCACAACGTGTGTAAAAGGAGAGAACAGTGCGCCAGCCTATCTGAAGTAGTGACCCTGCCTTCGTATCTCTCCCAATATGACGCCATGATCTCATAGCCCGCACATTGCAGCTGTGGAGGGGAATCGACACCACAAAGGGAAGCCAGGAGAGGGTTCAGAGCCGCGGCATCCGGAAGCGGAGATTGAGTAGCGATGGCGGTCGCCAAGGCGCGAGCATGTGCTAGACTTGGGACAGCAGGTGGAGATAGGGCTTCGACAAGGGCATCAAAAGGGAGCACCTGGGGCTGAGGCTGCGGCGGTGGAGTCGACACGGTCTCCACCCTAGGTCTGCGCCATCCAGCCGTGAAGGAAGAAAACGTAGTGGTGTTTGATCTGTGTCTGTGCTTTGGGCCAACATCTGCGTCTGTCTGGGGACGGGCCATGTAATTGGCAGGGTCTGATGCTCCTGCCGGACACCGCCATCATCAGAGCCGGACACCATGTCTGATGATGAACTCACCAGGATGTGCGTCGTACACGACGTCGCGGATGAAGAGGATACCTTTTTTATCGCCAAGGTCGTGTAGGGTTTGTGTGCAAGTGGGGTGTTGCAGGTGTATGACGACGGACGAAACAGACGTTTATGTTAGTAATTTATGTTCTCCACACAGACCCCGAACACCGCCTGATCACATAAACTAGAATGTGCTACACTCCAACCGCCGTAACACCGTGGCATCACACGGGTAGTAGTGTGCCCATCCAGTGGCCCTCACCCCTCGAGCAAACGGACGACATCTTCCCTCAATGTAGATCTACAGACGATCGAGCATGGAAACGGAAGTGGGCGGCTGCGAAGACCAGGCGCACGTAAAAATTAACTCCATTCGGACAACTTGGGAGAAGCAACCCACCGAATCACGCCTGCTGTGAATTTGGGTTCAGGCTCAATCTCCTTTCCCATCCCGTCCTTTCCCTTGTCGATGTGAAACGTCGCCAGAATGCTCACGATCCCCATCCACAATACAGAGTCCGCGACCCACTTGCCTGGGCAGTGTCTCCGTCCGAACCCAAAGGCCACGCGCGACTTGAGGGGCTGATCGTCTATGATGGTTCCGTCTCCCCCAAGGTGTCGTTCTGGACTGAATACGTAAGGATCGGGGTACTTGCTCTCTTCGTGATGGATCTCCCTGCAGCAAAGCAACTATAATGCACCCTCTGAGTGAGTTAATGGCATCACTAACCAAATGTTGGCCAAAATCATTGTACCTGTGATATGTTAAAACAGAACGTCACAGATCGTGTTGGGCGACCGACCTTTTGGAATAGAATACCCCTCAAAAACATCGTCACAAGACGTCATATAAGGCAGCGCTGTGTCGTATTTATGATCAGCCCCTTAAGTATGGCCTGTGTCAAGGACAAACCCAACGGCGCGACACTATGCCATCTCATCGTTTCTCGTAGAATCGCCTCAACGTAAGGTAGTAATTTACGATGGCTGAAGTCCGGAAAAACATTCTCGGAAAGCACCGAGTCAATCTCGGATTGTGCGCGGTGTTGGGCTTCAGGATAAAGGATCATCGCTATCATAAACGTTAACATGGTTGCTGCGGTCTACGATTTTCAGCTCGGGTGACGGGAAGTCCTTTGTGAAGCACAACTCACTGAATCGAATCCCGCTGTCATAAGTAGAGGATTGCTGGATCAGTCGGCAAGATCTTAAAAACGTAGAAAAATATGCACACCGATGTAAACAGTTGCAGCACATTCTCTTACCGCCTTTTCCTGAAATACACGTTCTTCCATTCCGTCCAACTTGTCCAACAGATCCGAAACCATGGATCTCGTAAACGAACCACCCTCCTAAATCATGTGGTTCACTCAGCACTATCAAAAGGATGCAAACTGATTTCTCTCACCATGGTCTTCACCACATATTCAAACGGGTCGGCCAGGGATTTCAGGGATAGCTCCTGAGACCTTAATGCATCCCTCTTGAATGTTGCTCCGGGAAACCATGCCGGAATATTCGCTACTGCACCGCTCACTTTAGTTTACTACACGCCCACAGCCCATAAGTACCATCCTAAGTAAAAGGTACGCACGGAAAGGAAATGCTGCGAGAATCGCATTTCGCTCTGGTGCTAATCCATCATTCAGCAATCTGACGAGCTCTGCCAGCGGTTTCACGAGTGGTGCATCCAGGGAATCTGTCTCGTATCCATAGGTAAATGCCATTGTAATGGAAATAATATATCTGGATAGGGTCAACAATACTTCCAACCACAACACCCAAGAGAACAGGGGGGAATGAGCAGAAACTTACAAGTGGATATGATTCTCAAAATCTTCTGGTGTCTCAAGGAGGTTCTGTATCAGTTTCATTGCTTTGGATCGATAAAGATCCTGGTATGATTCAACGATCTCTAGCTTCATCGCTTGATGGAACATCCTTCGGTGAGTCCGCCATTCTGGGCCATAGGGGAGAAATGCTGTAGCAAAGTCGATGCCGAACCTGTTGACAGATTCCGAAGTCCAATGAACGACACCGGAGTAGCAGACACTTTTACTTACAGTTTGCTGGCACTTGTAGAAGGACGTCCAGAATACAGGGATGAGCGTTTGTTGAGCAATTGTTCCGCGATCCTGCTTGAGTTAATGACGACGACGTCCTGGCCAAGGAGTCGACAATATACAATGGGACCTGTCAAATATAGGGGTTAAGCGTTAGTGAGGGAGTAGTGGGGCCCGCGCACCGTATTTCTTTCGCCACTCACTGTACGTGAGCCATGGTTGTTCTGAATCGATATCTAAAATGTTACCGAGAAGGGGGAGGGGCTTTGGACCGGGGGGTAGCGGAAACCTGCCTCTGGGCCGTGAGGCATGGCGGTAACACACCGCGCAGCCGAGCACGAGCACAATCAAAGTAAGGAAGAAGAGACACATCTCTGTTGAACTTGCAGCCCCCAGCGACGGCCCCGTTTTATACGAAAGCCGGATCATAGGACTACGGGGGAACGGCATCATCACAACAACCCCCCAGTTCTAGTCTAATCGAGAATTTGGCCAGTACATTATCCTGCGTGGATACAATTACGCGTTCAGAAAGTCATGATCAGAAGTTCTGAGATGCACCACGTAAGTGATAGGCTTGCAGGCTATGATAATCGCATCACTGACTTCGCAACAAGAAAAGCAGCTGAGTCGGCCGTTTGAAAGTCACCGCGGTGTCTCTTGCTTGAATTTCGGGCTTTTTTGTGATTGCAAATTGCCATTGATTCTTCGATTACTTTTGTATCTTCCCGGCGACCACCTTCTGAAACAAGCAGCACGGCTTCCGTCTCTACGGAGCTGTAAAAACGAGAATATTGGATTGAACTGCAGAGTACAACATTGAGGATAGACGAGGAGGGAGGCGCACAAGGGTTGGTATTCGTGGTGATCGTGATCGGGGTCCATTGCAAGGATGTATGAAGGATTGGAAAAGGGGGAAAGAGGGAAGAAAAGAAAACTTTAGGAAGAGTTCAAAAAACGTAAATTATCCCGGAAGTGAGAAACTAGGTTGTGATACCAAAAAAAAAAGCCAACGAAATGTGTGCCTTGCTTGCGTGTTCATGACGGCGTTCATCGAGTCACAGCGGCAGATACAGAGTGTCGCTTTTGATCATGGTTTTGTCGTCCCTTCAACAGCGGCGGTGGCGATTGGGAGACATGCCCGTGTTGCTGTGCAGATCGGATTGGACGGACACCGCAATCCCGAGGAGCTACTTCTCCACATTTGACGTGTGCTCTGTTGATAGAAGACACGAAGATGAGTGCATCAACCGCATCGTCAGATATGGACCTTTGATTCCGAGCGTACGGAATCCACCCACCGAAGTCCACAGTCATCACACTCCAAAACAGGCTTCCATCCAATCCTCTTTGCACATATATCACACTTCTGTATCAGAAGGGCACTCGAGAAGAACAGCTCGAGGGGATTCCAGCCTCCGTCAAGATGTCGGGCAGGTGAAGTTGATCCGGAACGTTTTGCACCTGGCCTGATCAATGTAAATCTGTGTAGCATAGGGACAGAATGGATGGAGGAGTGTCCCTTGGTTGCCTTGGTGGTAGACGGAACGGATGATTGAGCAGTGCCATACGTCTGAACCGAAAGTATGGAATCTGAGCTAGTGGGCGTTGTGCTGTCGTCCGTGGAAGATGTCGCCCCCGGAGTGATAGGGTCCGACGTGGCATTCGGATCTGGATAGGGTCGAATCGTGAGAGCTGAAGATAAGGACTGTGGAACGGTCTCAGTGGCGTTGCCCGCATGTCCGCGAACAGCGGTTACGCTGTAGTCCGAGTACGTGCTCGAGGTGGTGTTGAGAAGGGGAGAAGTGCTGTTCTCGCTATATCCTGAGAGAGATGCATCAAGGTATGCAATCGCAACACGGGTTGAACTACCTACCGTTGGTGGCACCTCCGTCACTCCAACCACTACTCATGCTAGTATTAAGGCCTTCTGCGGCATTCGCAAACTCCTCGTCACTGTCTTCTTCTCCGCTGGACAAAGCTGCAATAATGTCCTCTGCTACTGTTGGTGTCGATTGTCTTATGTCTTTCCCGATTCCAATGCCAAAACTAGGAATACGAGGTGCTGTGGGTCGCTTCCCGCCCGTCATGAATTTGATGCTGCCTAGGTGAAGATCCTCTGTCTCTGGACGGGCCAGGACCTCTGCTTCGATATCCTGCAAGCGTTCAAGGATGTGGCGCGTAGTCGGGCGGACAGCGGGATCCACGGCCAGACAGTCCAGGCAAAGAGAAAGGAAAGCAGGTGGGCATCCAACATTTGCTAGTTTATGTACCTCACCCACATCGATCCCAAATGTGGGTCCAGTGCGTTTGAAATGATGGTCATCGGCGAGTCGCCGAGACACTATTTCACAGAAAATTATGCCAAGGGAAAATATGTCGGTTGGGAGGTTAAATTCATGGCCTAGGAGGATTTCAGGGGACATGTACGAGTCTGTTCCACAGAATGTAAGTCTCTTGCTCTCTTCTTCATTTCGAGCCGCGATCCTGGCGAAACCAAAGTCGGTGATCTTAAGACGACCGTTTGCAGTGACTAGCAAGTTTTCTCCTTTCAAATCACGGTGTATGCACTTACGTGCGTGGAGATAGGCTAAGGCGCGGGCGATATCCGTTGCAAAGGACATGCGAAGACGCCATGGAAAGGGTTTGTTCTTGTCGAAGATGTATTGTCGAAGGTTGCCTGGGTCACAGATCAGTATTAATTTTTGACATAAATGCATTCATTTGACCGCTCTCAATGTATTCGGAAATAATGAAGATTCGACCGTCAGGTGGTGGTGCACGGGAAAGCCCAAGGTATAAGACAACATTCGGGTGACGAGCTTCCCTAGAGTAGAATTGAGTGACAGGGAAGGAAGATGAGAAGGGGAGGCTACTTCATGAGTCGCCACTCCCGTTCAAAATACTTGGTAACGTCATAGCTGCTCGAAGGAAGTACCTCTTTGATAGCGACGTCGATACCCAGGTAGGAGCCTGTGGCATATTGAGCATCAGTGAGACTATCTGTGACTCGGGCGGACCTTTGTAGACGTTGCCAAAAGAACCAGATCCCAGTTTCTCCCACTCCCCCCTGATATCCTGAGTGCAAGGCATGATGCGCCCCGGAAGATGACCCTAGTTGGAACCTGTACACACCTCGAATGGAATGACATCGAATGCATCGGCCATTGATCCGTAGAAACGAAAAAAGACCGGACGGGCGAGGTGCAAGAGACGGTGGCGGGCAGTGCCTGTCTCTGAGTCTGATGTATCCTTGTACCCGGTCGGCGAGACAGCACGTGATCGGTCACAACACTTGAACTAATCTAATCGGCACTGAGCTTGCCTCGGGCAGAGGGAGACAACGTTCACGCTACGGTCCCGTATGAGAGTCCACGAGCTCCATGCTTGCGGTTGGCCTGTCTTTGTGTACGTCGTCCTATCTCCTCTATGCATTGCTATGGTACTATCTCCGCATCATGCTACTCACTGAACCATCGTTGTTCATGTCGCATTTCCAGTCTTCATCTTGCTTCTGGTTCAGCTGCCTTGGCGCTCTCGATTGTATTATCCTGGCCGTGTTGAGTTTGTTGTTCAGGTAAGCTATCTGTCGCACTGTCGCATTACACGGCTGGTCAAACTCAAGTCGTCAGTCATATGTATATTGGTCACAACGTGCATAGCACGTGAGACTTGGACCGTCGATGCCCATCTTTTAACGTTGACAAGGCCATATGGCCCTCGATCGCAAACATGCTGAACCACCTCCCTGTCCTTGCGAGCGTAACGGATTCATCTCCTTTACCCGCTGCCTTAATCGGTTCCTCATCGCGCTTCTCTCACCAAGAAAGTGAGGTGGAATTCTTTTCCCCAAGGGTGTATAACATTTATTTGGATACCACCACCCGAGCACTTATGCTGCTTTGTCTGTCAGTATACCCGATTTCATCGTGAGATCCTCGCCTTTCTTTGCATCATATACAACTCATTAACACTCCAGCTGTACATGAAGAACTAGAAAGCATGAGTAGTTTTCTTGAGATACGTAATGCGGCACTCACGAGTTCTCCGATTGTCAACTCGTCCAACCCTTGGTTATACCATAGCACTCATCCCCAGTAGTTTCACTGGTATCGCGATTACGGAAGCACGAATGCAGCATTACAGAGAAGCACTCTGGGATTCCGTGCTTCTTGTTGGCAAATGGGATAATCGCGTTACTGCGTTCTTTGCTTCTCTTGCCCCCCCCCCCTTGCGACTATCGGGTTGAATGTTAGTGCGAGTATCCTCGGCGCTGGAAACAGCATGACAGCATCGTTTCCAGAGACAGAAGTGGCCGAGGCTCTGACTCGTTTCAGAGGTGCTAGCTAGGCGACCATTATGTGCATGTCAGACGTCGCCGAATCATGGGTTCTTCCATTGGTGGTTGGATGCTTTCCTTTTGGGAAACCTTAGCCAAGTAAGTCTTGCCTTGGGGCATTCTGGACGACAGCAGGCTCAGGCTGCGCAGGCCCCCAGATACATGACGGATACGTTATTTTCCTTGCAAGGATCATGGACACAAATATGTACTTCCATCTGTGATCGATCTCCACCTGATCGTCACCCTATAGTGCTGGCCTGTTCATAAGGGAAATTCTGATGTTCCTTCCATGTACGACGATTCAAATGATCGATACCGCTTCATCGGAGGGTTCGTGAATCATCGAGTTTCCTTACGTTGTACAATAGCCGACATCCCAAAGAGCTGGCGAATGGTTCTAGCCATGCTCGTAAGTGCAGGACCTGCTCTTCCCTGTCTTATTCGTTTCATTGACCCAGCTGTCAGTATAGACACGCAGTTCGTCTCTTTGACTAGCCTTGATCTCTGGGATGAGCTCCCAATGCCTACCATATAGTTGTTTCAATCACTTGGTGCTTGCTTCCATGATATACTATGACACCCCGTCATATTCAATGGCAAGGTAGACTCCACGGAAAGGGACAACGTATTAGATCAGTGACTTTCCTTGCCGATCCTCGAGTTGCCATGCGATTCGCGCGTTACAGTAATAATTTGGGCCGTCAATGTCTCCGTACGGAAAATGGAGTGCAGCTTGAAAGTCACCGCTGTAAAGATGATCGGTATATCGTTATTCCCGTGCTCGTGGATTCTTTGGGTTGGGCCCGTACTGAATCCTGGCTCGGCTGCCTTCTGGCGAATCGTTGGATCGGAAATTGAGCCCGATCCCGAGTCTCACTGGGACGTGTACCTCACCGGCACCACCCGCATGACATTTTCGCGGTGAATGTTGCTACCAAGGAGGAGTCTGGAGTCGGCGGGGTACGTCTAGATCAACTCAGCTTTTTCGAGGGTGAGTTCCGGCAGCCAGCAGGTCTCGCTCCATCAGATTATTCAGGCAAACTCTTCTATTTCGCTTTCTAAAAACCAGTCTGCCAAGATAAACACACTGTCTCGCCCTGCTCTTGGTATCCCGTCGAAACGGCATCGCTTCCAAGGGTATCTTCTGTATTCATAGATCCTTCGCAAACAAGACATTGAAACTAACTCTCAACGTCTTCGGCGCATAGTTGCACGTAATTCAAAAACCCTGATTTGCTGACGGGTACGTTGCGTTGCGGTCAGGACACCTTAGTGGTCTTCGAGCCACAAGTAACTAACACTTACTATCCGATCTTATATGTGAAATGCCGAGCAAGAGAAGAGCGCTCACTCCCCGGGACGGCGCACATCGGAGAAGATGACCAATAAGGCTGGTGTGATGGCGAGAGCGACGTGAAAAGATACACGATCGACGGCAACATGGATTGGTTGAAGTGAGAAGGGCCAAACCCAGGCTGGTGAAACTGATGCATGTGCGGGTGGTGGAACGGGTTAGTTGTCAACGAAGAGTGCACCGTGGTCATATGTTGGCTCATTCCAAACGGCGGATGCCGGAAGTCATTGATGTAGAAATCTTGATACGTCCCCGCATGTGTTACTGGAGCGGGTGAGCAGATTCTTGTCAGTAGGACAACGTGAAGAAGATTCACCAAGGATAACATCTTCGAGTTTGATCCCTGCATCTTGTGCAATCTTTTTCCCTTTCTCAAGTAGATATCGCCAGGCGTCCTTGACGCAGGCAACGAATGCCTCGTGGACAATAGCAACGTCAACTTGCTTGTATGGGGGTACGGCGACAGGCCACCTATTTGAATGTCAATGGATATCAAGGCGCTGGGTATAAAGTACACACCCCGACACATTCATTGGCATCTCAAACGTCTGAAGTGGTTCTCGCTGTAAAGGACCGTTTTCCCAGCACCAGTGTTCTCCCTTTGCCCTAAAAGACAGCTGGAGCGCCCTGGGGTCGTCTTCGACGACGTTCCCCAAACGAACAAACGAATTCCATTTGCTACCCCGAGGAATATACCCCAGGTCCCCCACAGAGAACTTGCAGGCAGGTACGTTGCGTTCATACCAAGTGTGCTCATGAGCACCTGCATGGAACGTCAGATCGCGAACTTGACGTAGTGTTAAGGAGGATGTGTTAAAGTCACTATCCTCGATGAGCTCTTGAAGTTTTGAAGGTAATCCAGGTGCTTTGTAATCACTAGGCAGGAGCGATCGTGCAAGAGCCACTAGATGATTAATCTTCTTTTGCACGTCCTCCGTAACTACCATGGGTTAGTAATTAACGAAGTAGTCGAGGTCAAAACCAACCCTCTTCATCACATTGATCGTATGAATAGGTGACCCTGCCTTGGTTCGGTAACATCTAGGGACAGGTAAGTCGTAGTTACAAAGATAACATAAAAGCGTACTTTCAGACAAGTATCAAGTAGCGTGTCCGCTAAACTGTAGCTTCGTGCAGAAAGCCATCTTCCTTCTCGTGGTGGGGGCAACCCCACGATAATAGTCTTTTTGGAATCTACGCGAAGTCCAGCAGCCTGAGGGACTTGAGTCTCGCAATGTGATTCTGCACCAAGACGATATCAGGCTACCTCAAAAAAGTCCTGTACTTGGCTGTCCGTGAGATTCAGTTGTCTTTGAACATACATCGCCGTATCCTGAGAATCCTCAGCTTAGTGATACAGACAATGGGTCATTACCGCAGGAAGCCTCACAACGATATCACGATACTTGCATGAAATGTAAGCTATTCATGGTGATACAGCCTTGAAAGATTACGCTTACAAACCGAAACATGAGCTCCAAGCAAGTCGTAAGGCTCTGAGTTCGGAGCATCTCCCGCACAGTTGCTTCAGGCGTCCGCGTCTTGACTAGCTTGGCCATCAATGCTCTTTTCGATGCCCAGACGATGCGACACACTCACTGTTCGCCAAAAGTATAAATGGAGTTGGAGTTTGTTCATCCGAAAAACCAAGCATCTGAGGTAAGTTTGGGTGGCTGCATTTGTTGAAATTCACACCCAAAGCACCAAGATACGGATGGCTCACTATAGGTTTTGAAGCATCTTGACGTCTCTCAACCATTCCTGGATATAATCTACCGCAATCGCTGCTTTTATGACACATAACCACTTACTCTAGAAGCCCGAGCCTTTGGGCCATCGTATTTCTTGATGAGAGCGGATTGTCCCTGTACTTGTACTTCCACTCCCCCCGCCCACCAACCTTCTTTGATGTGCGATTGACCTCGCAAGATGATCTCGGACTGATGATACCGTTGGAACTGGAAGATATGTGAGATTCGATAATGCACAATGACCCTTTGCGTGTACCCCGTGATCGCTCTCCAATGTCAACGAAGACAATTCTTCTGGGAGATAATGGTCGTTCAAGGACTCTCGGATACCATCCGTGGCAATCTCAGTGACCACCTCTTCCGATTGCGAAGAAAGGGACAACTTCGTTGGTGATCCGATGAGCTCCGGTACATCAGATATTGTTACCATACTTGATTCTGCAGTTTCAGGCCCTTGTGCGCTCAAATCGTACGTTTGCTTTCTCTTGTAGGGTGGTGGGACTTCTGCGGAATATTGACTTGTTTCTAGGCTTTCAATGTCCTCAGTGTTCTTTCGCGAGAGCATGCCAACGGCATAATGTAAGTCGATGAGCGTAGCAAGCTATATCAAGACCATCAGCACGAAGTCAATTCACGATACGACTAGATTAACTTGAAAAGACTGTGCAGCATCGTTCATCAATCTGTTGTACTGGACGAGCGCATCCTCGATCGAGTATTTTCGGAGAAACCGGTCGGTCCATGTCGAGTCAGCAAGCCTCTTCATGAAGTCGTAGACGAGTTCCAGGGTCCTAATGTCGCGGATTGGCGTGTCTCAATGACTGAGATACGCACCGAAACAAGAGTTAAGACTTACCTCTCGAATTTCTGCAGGTTCTGTACTAAGCGTTCGGGTGCAGAGTCCCATCTTCCCTGCATTTGATGATTTATATCAACTAAAATCTGTGTCGCTCGTCGCGCCAGAGCAATACAGTCATCTTGATTCGTCCGTATGTCCTGCAGCATATTTAAAGCAGGTTGTCAAACACGATTTCATAACGCCTAATTAAACGACATCACAGAATGTCATACTGACCTGAACAGTTTGCAAAATGCGAAGAACAATCGAAACAGCCGCAATGGCCGGAGGGAATTGGAGTGTCGAAAGGAGGTCCTTGGCAAGGACTGTTACGGAGATGACAGTCTGAAGAGGGTCTCGGTCGATTAGCCTTCTGGAGCGAACGAATCGTAACGGCATCGAGTACGCGTGTCGGTGAGGTATGCTTTCAGGTTTGTTCAATTCGTCATTGCGTCCAAATCACCGTGAGCGACGTACTAAACCTGAAAATTATTGCGTTCGTTTGCACGGACCTGCAACTCCAAGTCTGGACAGATTTCAGCGGAGATAGTCTATTTTGATTCTGAACAGTGCATTTGAAGCTGGCAATGCTAAGCGGCTAGGGTTGGGAGTGATAGTCTCTTGCCGTGGACGAGTCACTGAAAATGAGAAATTAGCGCTGAGAAACTAAGTTGATAGGACCATAACCCCGTTAGTCGGACCGCACTCCTATCGTTCCTAGATACCTAGCACTAAACCTACTAAAATCGCATTCGCCCAGAGATCAGCGAAAGTAGCATGATGCCGATCTGCGCGATCAGCTTGGTTCATATAGTACTTAGGGGCCCTACCCAATTAGCCAGGCTCAGGGTGTCTACTTCATCTACGGGGTACACTCTGGATGCGATACACGTCACCCTCACCGCTCGGTCTGATCACGGGAAGGTCACAAGTGAATATGAAGGTGAGGGCAATTGCCTTCTGGAGCTGACAGATATAGGGCTGTTTATGCCGTTCTGCTCGCATGGTTACATAGCCTCGAGTTGCAGGATCTACCCATGAACGCATGAAAACCTTGCGTCTGGTCATTTGGGGAAGCCCTGAACCATACCCAGGTCGCAGCTCCGAGTCGTGCTTAAGTCACTCTGGGACAATCTTAGACCTAAAGATACCCAACGTTCCTGAAGTGCAGATAGAGCTTCGGTGAGTCAGTGCTTTCAAAAAGTGGTGTCTGATAAAACTGATATGATGATACGTATATTATATATGGAGGTCTGGGAACGAGGTAGCTACTTAAAGCTCAAGCTCATGTGATGATCCCCAGACATGGCACGTACTATCCCACAAGATGCCCACCTGCCTCGTAATATAACGAACAATGAACCAAAGAAAGGACAACCAGCCATCAATGAAGGGAACTTCGAAACCAGAGTGTAGGAATGGTGGGGTAAATACTTGTGAATGAGAAACGGACGAGTGACCCAATGTTGGGGAATCAAACCATGTAACAAGTAGAAAAGATACATGATACTGAGCGAAAAAATAGAGCAGCCAGGTGGAGCACCCTTGAGGTTGCTCCTTGGAAGACAGATCCATCAGGGGCAATAATGCTGACCACTACAGCAAGACTGGCAGTCTTTGCGACAGGTATCACGGAAACACCATGTGACAAGCCACCAGTACCCATGATTCCTCAGGCCTGACAGGCCCTCGACATTCAACATAGCCAGTGGTCTATTGATGACCTACCAGAACCTCCACCACCCACAGTGCAGGTGGAGCTTGCTGAGCGGCAGAAGGTGCCATCAGGGTAACCTTTCATGCATGACAATCTACCATCCTGGAGGCTGCTATGTATCCCACATACATCCACCAAAAGCATAATTACAACAAACATGGCCTGAGGGGCAGTAATTTGGGTGGTCACCGCAGCAGGCTGATCTGCCATAAGTCTGAGCGTCCTGTGGGCAACGCCTGTAACAAACAGTTGAAAATTCAGCATGAGACATTATGATAGTCTTACTGATCAGGTAGCAAGCACTATGCAAGTCAATAAGGTCAGTATACGTATGGGGTAACGGAAGGTCCGAAACAAACGGACATTGGTGCCATAGGAGCAGCGCGGTAAATCATTTACACTGGATAACTTCATTCATATGCCATATTCGGTACGACTTCGTAATGGACATACACAGTAAGCTCTATCCTGAGTTCATTGGCTGGGGACGTTTGGGCAGACATCTAAGCAGATCCCATCGTGAGCAAGAAAATAGAAACACGACTCACACTATCCATTGGAACAACCATCTCCCGCATTTCTTGGCACAAACTTGGGGTGTACCAAGAGTTGTAAGAGGATTTGTGATGTTGCGGCCGAGTTGTGGTGACGTGAAATTCGGGCAACATCGTCCCCTGCAGCCCAGTGAAAGCACAGTATCAGGGAAATAGAAGTAGCTCTACCTCTGACACCTGATGTGGTGCCTGATAGCAACATCACAACATTATGCTATGGACAAGCACTGCCTGGGACACAGGGATGAGTGAAAGGGGTTGCCAAGGACCTCCAAATTTGAAGGCTTGATTTGCGTGCATTCAGTGGGGCGATAAGGAGCCTTCACCCTGATAATATAGAGCAGGGAGAATGAGCAAGAGGTTCCACTATGACAGAAAAAGCAGAGGAATGTGTTGTCAGGTGTCGTACACACCACTTGCTGTATGACATTGACTAAAAGTCTGCTGTGCCTGGCCATTCTCACAACGGCAGCGAGGTCCGCCGTCCGTCGGGCCATCTGCTTATACTATCATCCTTATGTTGGAACTGCAGAATACTGCAGGATACTTGTAGTCACTAAGTATCCAAAGGTAGCTGATGGTCTGTGTCATAGCTACTAGCTTATGTAAGCAGTATAGCGTAGGCAATTAACATATTCCAACAGACACTGTTCGCATTAGACTTCCATTTATGGTAAAGTTACATAGGCTTAGAGCATTACACTACCTCGTTTCGCTAGGACGGACGTTAAATTCTGATGGTATGTGGGGATCAGAGCTCTAGCGCTATCAGAATCATTGTCGGCAGTGCAACTTTCAAGGCAAACACAGATGACTCCCCAAGCACATTGAACTCAAACCTTCGGATATGGAAGTCCCTGTGATTTCCTTTCATTCCTGTGTGTGTGTGCTATAGGTGGGACGTCTTGGCAGACATTGATCGTGGCATGATGTTTGTGCCACTACATCATGTAAGAGTCCCCGATTTCTCAGTAAGGACAATCTGATGGTAAAATCCGAATTGTTATAAAACTGGAGTGTCCAGGACTCACCAACAATCACGTTCAGATGCTTTTACTTCCCTTTTCCCTGATACTGTGCTTTCACTGGGCTGCAGGGGACAATGTTGCCCGAATTTCACGTCACCACAACTCGGCCGCAACATCACAAATCCTCTTACAACTCTTGGTACACCCCAAGTTTGTGCCAAGAAATGCGGGAGATGGTTGTTCCAATGGATAGTGTGAGTCGTGTTTCTATTTTCTTGCTCACGATGGGATCTGCTTAGATGTCTGCCCAAACTTCCCTGACACATGTGCTCAGGATGGATCCTATTGTGTATGTTTACCTGCGGTGCACTGAACCTGATATCTGAATGAAATCATCCAGTGCAATGAAATATTAACCTGCCCGAACGATTCCAATGTCCGTTTGTTTCAAGCCTTTCGTTACCTCCATAGGCACTGATGTTATCGACATTGATAGTGCTTTGGAATTGATGAGTAAGTCTATCATGGTGTCTTGTGCCAAAATCTCAGCCGGTTGTTACAGGTGTTGTCCTAAGAATGCTCAGACTTGTGGTGGACAAACGTGTTGTCTCTCCGATTCAACATGCTGCGTGACCAGATGGACTGTTGCACCTCAGGCCACTTTTGTTGTAATGATTCCATTGGAAAATGTATGTGGTATACATAACAGCCAAGATGGTAGACTAATATGCGTGAAAGGTTGCCCTAATGGGACCTCTTGCATCCCTGGGACCTCTTTGTGCTCTGGTGGTGGAGGCTCTGGAGGTGGTGGAGGTGACGGGGGATCAAACCCAAGTTCAAGTTTTCTGACATCACACACTAGTCCACTTATGACGACCGGTATTCCCTCCATTGCTTCCAGCTTCCCCGACACCGACCTGTCAAGCAGCACTACTCAACTGGGTAGCTCAGCATTGACTGCACCGGGGGGTAGGTCGTCAATAAATCGGTGTGTTGAATGTCTAAAGGCTTGAGAAATTATAGTTTCCACTACTAGTGGTTTGTCACGCGGTGTTAACAGTAATACTCAATCGAGTAGCCCAACATTGACTGCACCGGCGGGTAGGTCGTCAATAAACTGTTGTGTCAAGTGTCTAAAGGCTTGAGAAATCATAGTTGCCACTACTAATGGTTTGTCACGCGGTGTTTCCGCGATGCCTATCACCAAGACTGCTGTTCTTGCTGTGGCAATTAGCATTATCGCCCTTGGCAGATCTATCTTCTAAGGAACAGCCTCGAAATTGCTCTGTCTGATTACTCTTTTCTGTTCAATGTTACTTTTACTGCTTATTACTTGACACAGTTCCAGAGAGATGCCTTGGCATAAAGCCACTTGTTCTTCCTTTTCGTTCCTGTTTCTATATACTGTTTTTGAGGTTCCCTCCAATCGAGCTTTTTTTGGTTCGTTGTTCGCTCTCCTATGAGGCAGGTGGGGCGTCTTGTTGGATAGTACGTAGCTGTATCGTGTTTGTTGGTGATTCTCCGTGTCTTCATTCCCAGACCAGGAGAGGGGCAGAAACGGATCTACGGCTTGCTGTGCTTCCTCGAACATGTTGACGCATAGCCAAGAAGACAGGCAATCCTTTTGGACCCCCCTGGTCAACATTTTATCAAAGGATGAGCAGATTCGGCATCATCACACGAGCCTCTACTTTTGGCTAGCTGCCTCGGCCCTCCTGGCCCTCTGTCTACACGATATAGATCGTCGTGTTCATGTGTCGGACCTCGCTCGATGCAAGCGGCAACTCATCACGACTCCATCTGCGCTTCGGGAGAGTCAAGTTTCCTCTACAACGCCTTGAAGCACGATCTGCAGCCTGGGTCAAGTATAGCTCGGAGCATAGCACGCAGGGTTGCCATGGATACCCCTGTCTATCGGCTCCGGGAAGCATTCGCTCTTACCTCATTGCACACGAATGTCCATCTTTTGATCGTCCAACAACAAGATCAATCAGACCAGGCGGCAGATGACGACACGCACTACATGCTACAGCATGCTCACAATCCGGAGAGGGGTAGACAACCGCACTCGTGAACTTGTCCGATTGGGAGGGGACCCCTTAGTTCGATCGGACCTCTCTGTGCCTGTCTATTTTCCGGTAGGCTGCATCAAATGCCAAGATGGCTTGGAGACCACCTTTGGTACAGCATTATCTCGTTTGGAAGTGTAGACTGTGTTGTATCGTGTAGCTCCCTGCGGGTGACGTGCCGGACAATTCATTCGTTGCCAGCTTCCTGACGAGCGTCCAACAATATTTGCACCGTTCAAGTCATCGCATACGACGTCCGTCGCGGAGACGATACCTCCTGTTGTGAGGTTAAGCTCAGAGGGTTTCACTAAAACACAAGGGGACCCTGTAGGTACTTCTTAGTAGGGAATAACACTAAGTAATGAAGTGCCTCACCTCAGTTTCGCATGGACGAAGACTGAGGTGCGGCACAGTAGTGTCCGACTTACAATTGACTACCGTGATTATGTAAGAAGTGGTCGGCGCATATTTCGGAAAGGTCAACGGAAACATTGAGTAGAGTGAGAGAAAGGAGAAAAGAAAAGCATGAAGTAGCATGAATTTCAACACTTCCCCCACTGCTCTCCATCTCTGTTCAATAAACGTCAAGTTGAGTCTGATGGGGGGAAAATACTGGTTCAACTGTGTCGTTACCGCAGAGGGCGACATGCATGGAACATTTGGTGGTTCTGATCGACGATGCACCGTATTGGAGTTGGGGAAAGACTTGCGGTACGTTCTACATAGACAACTATGTATGGACACTGCAATACTTGCACTCAACGAACCTCTCAAGACTCGATATTTGACTAGAGGCAAGCTGCCATAGTTTATACTCGTGTACTAACTCATGTAAGGTCTTGCGGTCCTTTACTTTGGACCGTCCTAACTCACACAAGGCCAAACTGAGCAGAGCCGCGTTACTTAAATAGATCGCTATACTAATGCAAGCGAGCTTCAAACACTATCGAAATAGACTCCAAGCCTCTATATTTCACGTCCGCTGGTATGGCTTGAGCAATAACGGGAGCTGTGGCCTATTTGTCGAATCGCTGCGCAAGACAGGTTGGTTTACGAACGTCGCCTTTTTGCCGATCTCACTGGTAGGCAGGGCAAGCCTGAACTCGAATATGCGTACGAGCATAAAAAGGAGGGCTTTCATTCTGTGCCCAACGTGAAGTAAGACTCAGTGTCAGACCAACGCACACACTGAGGTAAAAGTGAAGCTCACTCAACAACAGCGAGTCGGTATCCGATGCATGCTCTAGGGCCCCCGAGGAATGTCAGTTGGTGACCCCACACACCAGGAATCTGTGAGACCGCCTCCGGGACATTTTGCCACCGTTCTGGCCTACAGTCGGAAGAATATAATTAGCAGGAGATGTGTCATGCAGATAAAAGGCGGTGTACTTGAATTCGTGTGCACCAGGCCCCCACAACTGCTGCGCACGATTGAGTGCCACGATGGGAATAGCGATCGAGTCACCCTGTCTGACGCTGTGAGGGATATTCAGGATATACCTCGATTCAGTGTGGGTCACGTAGGCATACTTAATAGAGTCACGGACGACGCCATATTTATCTGTGAATGGCTTCTCGACGGGTACCACGTCATCTCTCATCGCGATCCGCAAGGTAATTGGAACGGGTGGATGCACACGAAGGGTCTCCTTCACGACCGCATCGAGGTAAGGAAGTTCCATCAGCTCGTCCATTGATGGCGTCTCCGAGTCAACAGAAAGAAGTTCTTCCCTTAGCTTAGTCTGGGTCCCAGGTTCATTCGCCATCGCATAAAGTGCCCAGGTGACCGCCGACCTATTGTATAATCATCAAGTCCCAAAGCACATGAAGATAGTGTAGACCCATACCCCGTCGTTTCATGACCAGCAAACAAGAACGTGGGGACCTCTGCAGAAACATGCGTCAGATTCGTCATCAAATTGGGAATGGGGAGGGACACACGCGCCAACACATCTTTGTCAGACAGTCGTTGACTCTCAGGGATGTTCGTTGCCATATTCGCCTTGACCAAGAGCGACAACAAGTCCCGACCGGCCAAACTCTCCTTTCCGATTTCGCCTTTCTCCGTCGCATTCGTTTGAGCGACTGCTTTGACATCCGATAGCAATTCTCTGCCGACTGGTCCATCGTGCGTCACGCAATTTCGATCTTGCGTCCACGGTCGCTACACTATCACACGGAAGATAAATCGGGAATCGCAGCAAGAAAGGAGTGTATGTGGTACTAACGAGAAAACGGAAAGGCGGAAACCGTGACTGCAAAATAGATAGGAGGGTCAGTTCCCCACCCGCTGCGGCCACAGTCGCAAACGCCTCGCTCAGTTTGTTTGGTTTTTTGTTCGCGTTCAGGGCATCGAAGTTGTAGTTGAAACCTCATGGTGGACAGTACGTGTCTCTTCCACTGCAGATCAGGGGAAAAAGCACTAAGAACGCACCTGCAAGGCCAATCACGTCGAGAATCGCCCTAGTCAGCCATGGCATAACGTCGAGACGGATGCCCGTGGTGGCGCCTGCAGGATCTTTGGCAATCTCGGACAACCAAACGTCACGAAGCTTTATGGAAACAGTAAGGATTCTCTGCGGAAGGTTACAACAGGTTGCATACCCGAGTGGCTGTCGCGTGGAAGATGTGCGTCAACGCCCGAATTTGAGTCGGACCGAACGCGGGATTCTACAGGTGGGATCAACTACGCAAATGACCTTTGTCCACAAAGGTTCAAGTACCATAATACGTCTCTGTTTAGACAAGGGATTCGTGGGCATCGACAAAAATCAGGATAGATACGAACCTGTTGGCGATGTTGAGCACCTTCGACGACAACAACACCTGAGGTCCTGGATCAGCATACCTGAAAGAAACCATGAGGCAACACCCCACCACTGCCAAGAATTTGCGTCAGGTTGTACCTAACCGGGGGGGGCTTGTGGTAGTCAACGGTGTGGGTGAGGATGTGATTGATGGCCCGCGTGTCCATGGTAAGCAGCTGGTTTGTCTACATGATCATCGCGTTCAGTACCGCCGATGAGGTCTTGGAATGGCAGCGGCGTACATGGAGGATACCCTTGTATGCCAGTGTAGTGCCGTACTGTTTCATACATCCTTCAAGAAGCACCGAGTCCTCCTAGAAGCGAGAGGGATCGAAGGGGCTGGTCGAAACCAAATCCATTACAACGGACTAATGAGGCGACACGCATTAGCGATTATCTCAGCCAGATTGCCGAAAATCCAGCTTGTTCCTTTGGGAGTGTGTAGATGACGCAGGGGAGAGGTGTATGAATGGTACACGGACCGGAAGACCTTCCAGAGCGCGAACACAGCGACGCATGCCAACGCCGTGGCGAGCAGGGGGTGTCGCGACGGAATCATGACGAAGTTCATGGCGGAGGGAACCAGCAGTGAGCGAATGCAGGGCGGAGAGGCGACGAGTCTCGTTTACATGGGATGACTTTTATATGGTTGTGTGCGCACAACCGCTACCCGGCTGGAAAACCACCGCGAGATGGAAACACTCAGAAGCGGAGCGACCTCCTCGTTTCATTTACTGAGGGCAGACAGGTAACGAGTCAACCCTAGTAACGAGTCACCTCCATAAATATACACTATTCCTTATCCATCTTGGTGTAGAACGTAAGTATATAGCCTATAGATGCTCTGAAATAACAAAACAGTGTGATTTGAACTGGTAGTTATTGTGTGATGCAGTGGTCTTTCGAGCAGCAAGCCTATTTTTGTGTCATCTAAGCGATTTTCTTAATCCCTTGTTCATGAATCGACCTTCAACACCACAGTTTCTCTGGGATGCAAGTTCAGAGCACCTCAGATGGGTTTTCAAAGGCATTCTGCAGTTGATACATAAATGTAGTTTGATTTGGGTGGCTGCAAACAAGCATTACTTGATGATATGTAAAACAAGACTAGAATGGCATGCTGATAACCATAGACTGTGATCAATGGCTCAACACTCCTCCCACCATGCAAACAGACAGCCCACAACAATACCCCTGTTATGGATCCAGACCAACAGCAAGAGGAAACCACCTTAAAGGGTGCCCAAAACTGGGGAGAACAAAAGAATGGCAGCCTAGAGGAGGCACTAGGGAACAAGATAACCAGATAAACAAGGTAAACAAGTGCTCTAGACTAGAGAACCAGTCTACACCCTTGCCCCTTTATATATTGCTATAGAATGTGCATGAACCAGGCCATGAGGAATACATGAGGTAGCTGGTGTACAAAGAATAATGCTAAATAAGAAAATAGGGCAAAGGGAAACTAAATAGGAACCAATGGCAAATAGAGAGTAGTTAGTAAAAGAAAGCAAGGCAAAGGTAAGGTATGACAGCAGAGGGCTAGGCCATGACATTAGAGAAAGTCTAGACTACAATGAAGTAAAAGGCTAGACCAGGCTAGATTATACCACATGGCATGATAAGATATGAGATAAGATAAGGTAAGATAAAATAAGATAAGATCAAAGAAAGCAGTTAAAAATAGTAAAGAGTAAAGAGAACTTAGCTTAGGGTAAAAAAAAAAATAACCTCTAGCTAAGTAGTGCCAGTATATAACAACCCCTGCCTAATAATATCTTTGCTAGTCTAAATGTAATTTTTTTGAATTTTTAATCTCATGTTATAAGATAATAGCCTTGGTTTCTTGTTGTCTATCCAATATGTTAGCACTTAATAGCTACCTTTTACCTTTAATACCATATATTATTTTCTATGGTATTCTCAGTTGTTTTTCTGTCCTAACTAAAGTATGCATGAACTTACCATATACTATAATATTATTCACTGACATGTACCTAGTCCTTAGTTCTATTAGATACTAATCTAGTTGTTTCTTTATCTCAATTGAGTCCTTAATTTCATTAGATTATAAGCCCTGTTGTGTTATATGCTTAGCAAATACTGATAGTCTTGAGACTTACTCATTTAAACAAGACTAACTCTAGATATAGGTTTGATTCTTTATTTAGAGTATTCCTTATGCATGATAATGGTCACATAATATGGCAGATCTCTAGATAAGATCTAGATCTGATGCTAATAATATCTGATCTAACAGATTTAGATTAGAATCAATCTGTGGCAGAAATTCAGATATGATCTTCTTGGCCTTATGGTAACCATGTCTTATTTATATCTGCTATTCCTGCATCTTTCTTTCTATTCTCCCACATTTTTATAATATGGTTCTTTTCTGTTCTCCTTGATCTGCAAGGCCTTTGCCTTTGTAATGGTAACTACCATCCTTGCTTGATGTTATGGGTGACTACCCATCCTATCTTGATACTCATGACATCCTTGGTGGACACTTCTAGTCCTGTCCTGAATACCTGCTGAGGCTTTTGGTCAAGTGGCCCCTAACTTGGCAAAAGAGAAGGTTGAGACCCTGGGCCCCTGTGTATAAACCAAACAGCCAGACAGCAGTGAGAGCTGAAGGGAGATCCTTCTTGGATCATAGCCTTAGATTATAGCTGTAGATCTAGCCTAGATTACAAGAGAGTAAGACTGGGTTTTCCCAGCTTGTACTCCCTGCCTTATATATTGCTGAAGTCCGCACACGGACCAACTACAGGAGGCCTACCCTAATGTACTGCTATTTATGGTCACCAATAGCATAAGTAGCTCCTAGACCTTAGTAATAGATATGAAGAACATGCATGGGACATGAGGTAGGAGTGAGGCAGTGGCTATTACAGTTTCAACCTAACATGATGGTCTCATGTGACTGTGAGAACTGTGGAGCATGTGATGCGACTGGTCATGTGCCAGAAGCACATGATCATGCAAACAAGTAGCCTTACAAGGCAAACCCTAGGCTAAGGCTAAGTCCTAATTCAGAGTATTCCCCTGGCATGAGGTATTGGTCACATGATGTGGCAGATCTCAGATAAGATCTAGATCCCTCCGATGATATCTGATCTCTTGATCTAGATTAGGATCTGATCTGTGGCAGAGATTCAGATGGGATCTCCTAGGCCTTATGGTGGCCATGCCCATTTCATTGATCTATACCAGTGCCCTTCCATTCCACCCACATCCTCATGGTGTGGCTTCTCTTCCATTTCCTTCCCTTGATCCATGAGGCCACTGCCTCACTCCTCATTGCCACCCCATGTTCTCCCTTTATATATCCATTTAGAGGTAGGAGCTACTTTAGCTATTGGTGCCCATAGATAGTACACTTTAGGGTAGACCTCCTGTACATGGTCAGTGCACAGACCTTGACAATATATAAGGCAGGGGGTACAAGCTGGGGAAACCCAGTCTTGCTTTCTTGACCTCTAGGCTAGATCCACAGTAGTGATCTTAGGTCTTGATCCAAGAAGGATCCCACCTCTGCTTTCATTCACTGTCTGGCTTCTTGGTTTATACAAGGGCCCAGGTCTCATTCCTTCTCTCTTCACCTAGTTAGGGGCCACTAGACCAAAAGCCTCAACAGTTATCAAGGATAGAATAGGAGCATCCACCAAGGTTGACTCGAGTATCAAGGCAGGATGGGTAGTCACTCATATCAGTGGCCTTGTGGATAAGGGATGGAAAAGAAAAGCCACACCATGAGGATGTGAAAGAATGGAAGGGAAGTGCAAGGGCTTATGAATATGAATCAGGCTTGGCTACCATAAGGCTGAGGAGATCTATCTAGATCTCTGCCACATTAGTGATCTGATATTATTGTATGGGAACTCTGAATGGGACTTAGACCTTAGCCTAGGGTTTTCTTGAATAGGCTACTTGTTTACATGATCATGTGCTCCTGGCACATGACCAGTTGCATCACATGCTCTACAGCTCTCACAGTCATATGAGACCATCATGTTAGGTTGGAACCATAACACTTGATACTCAAGGCTTCCTTGATGGATGCTCTTAAGCTATCCTAAGAACTGATAGGGCTTTTAGTCTAGTGGCCCTGAACTAGGTGTTACAGTTCCAACCTAACATGACGGTCTCACGTGATCATGAGAACTATGGAGCATGTGATGCGACTGGTCATGTGCCAGGAGCATGTGATCATGCGAATGAGTTGCCTTATCAAGGAAACCCTAGGCTAAGGCTAAGTCCTAATTCAGAGTATTTCCTAGCATGAGGTATTGGTCACATGATGTGGCAGATCTCAGATGAGATCCAGATCTTCCAATGACATCTGATCTCTTGATCTAGATTAGGATCTGATCTGTGGCAGAGATCCAGATGGGATCTCCTAGGCCTTATGGTGGCCATGCCTATTTCATTGATCTATACTAGTGCCTTTCCATTCCACCCACATCCTCATGGTGTGGCTTCTCTTCCATTCCCTTCCCTTGCTTCATGAGGCCACTGCCTCACTCCTCATTGCCACCCCATGTTTTTCCTTCATATATCTATTTAGAGGTAGAAGCTACTTTAGCTATTGGTGCCCATAGATAGCACACTTTAGGGTAGACCTCCTGTACATGGTCAGTGCACAGACCTTGACAATATATAAGGCAGGGGGTGCAAGCTGGGGAAACCCAGTCTTGCTCTCTTGACCTCTAAGCTAGATCTATAGCATTGATCTAAGGCTTGATCCAAGAAGAATTCCCCTTCAGCTCTTATTTGCTGTCTGGCTTTATGGTTTATACAAGGGCCTAGGGTCTCACCACTTCTCTTTTTGCCTAGTTAGGGGCCACTAGACCAAAAGCCTCAGGGGTTATCAAGGATAGGATAGGAGCATCCACCAAGGTCAACTCGAGTATCAAGGAAGGATGGGTAGATATCCATATCACTAGGCAATAAGAGAATGTAATGAATTGAGGGCTCTTGTATAATCCTGTTGCCAGCAGCACTAAGTAGATCAGTCTATATAATTAGCCTATAGGACAAGAGAGCAAGACTAGGTTTCCCTAGCCTGCATCCCCTGCCTTATATATTGCCTAAGTCTGTGCACAGACCAAGTACAGGAGGCCTACCCTAAGCTATGCTATCTTTGGACACCAATAGCACTACTGGCTCTATTAAATAGGTGAGGGGAATGCATGGAGTGGAAGTGAGAAGTGAGGCAGTGGCCTCATGGATCTAGGGATGAAATGGAAGAGAAGTGCACTGGTTTTCAGATATGAAAGGGGCATGACCACCATAAGGCCAAGGAGATCCCAT